>SMMQ01002259.1:3819-17554 GCA_008271595.1 [Pythium] brassicae (nom. inval.) | reverse complement strand
CCCCCCCCCCCCCCCCTATGGTCGCCAGGACCTCCGTCACGGAGGCCGACTCCTTCAGGTTGGCCATCGCTTCTCGAAGCCTCAAGATCAGACTCGCGATGTCGTAGTCCACAGGCTGCAGCGAACGCGCCTTCTCCATAAACGTCCGCGCCGCTTTTGCCCGCTGAATCCTGGGGGTGGTTCTCTTGCTTCGACGGTTCCTCCGCGGCTTGCGGTTTCAGGCCTTGACTTGGTGATTGTTGCTTCATCACGGCGGTCGGTAGCACGGGCGAGCTGAGCTCAGGCCCTGTAGTGTCCGTCTTGCTTTTCCGCTTCTTCACTTTCTTCCTCAGCACCTGCAGAAAAGGCATCTCCAGGAACTCCTCAGCTGCGGCAGCGCCGCATGCGAGGGCCGGCTCAAGCTGTTCGTTCACCTCAGCAGGTCGCGGTTTAGCTTTCGCCTCCAGTTCGGCGTGCGAGTTTGCCCACACCAAAGGTGTCACCGTCGGGACATCCGCCGACACGTCCGCCTTCAGGTTCCTGGTAGGTGGATGTGCGGCTTCCGAACCTGCAAGAGCCGTTGGTGGGCCCGGAAATAGGAAGCTCTCTAGATCAGCTACTTTCCCGAACGTCCGAGGGGGAGGGAAATCCGCCAAGTCTGCCTCTGTGATGCGCAGCGGCACGTGCCTTGCCTTGCGCGTGCGTTCCAGCGTCGTACACACCGACGTCAGGTGCCCCATGTGGTGGCAGCTCTTACACGGCATCCCGCGCCCGACTTGGTAATGCTGAATGCACAGCGGGTGCCCAATCCAGTCGAGATGAGTCTTGCCGACGAGCGGGCGCGGGTAGAGAGGGGAGTTGAACCGGACAGTCCAGGTCGTTGACAAGTGCGACATCCGCCCTCCCAGGTCCGCACTCTTAAATTCGGCGACACCATCGTTCGAGATGCGCTTGAGGAACTCGTGCACCTAGTGAACTGACACGTGCTCGACGGTGTTTGAGATTCGCAGCTGGTAGTCGATCTAATAGCGCTTAACTGGCGCGCCTTTAGCCGGCTCGTTCGTTGCGTCGCCGACCGTCCTGAGCGTCAAGTACGACCTCCAGAATGGTACTGAGTGCGTGGCCCACTTCTGCGCCTCTGCTTGAGTGAAGAAACGGGAGTGAAGCGTGCGCTGTTGCTTGTCGTATCCGATCGCCTTGACATCATGAAGCAGGTCCGGCACACGGTCGCAGCCGTCCGAGTGAAACGCCGTGCTCTTCTGAATTTGGTACGCGAGTCGGTTCATGGTCAACGCGACGTCCGAAAGCCGCGTTGTCGGCGGTAAGATCGCGTAAAGCTCTCCTTCGGTGTGATCGCGCATGTGGCCCTGAAAAGCCAAAATCTGGTCGGAGCTGAATACTTGGTGAAGAAAGTCAGGGGCCTTACGGACGATCACATCCCCCACGAAGATGCCGCGGACTACGCATTTCTCGAAGTCCGTTGCCACCCGGCGCTCCGATACGCTTGGACTCGGGTTGTTGCAGTGCTGTTACTTGCGTCACATCCTCCGTGGAGAACGCAGACGAACTTACAAAAAGCAGCGTTTTCCCTACCCCCGCGGCGTGTGGGAGCGTGCGCTCGTTCGGAGATACACCGTGCTTCACAGCCCGCACGTACAATCACTTGCCTGATGCGTCAGACTCCTGGGTCGATGGTTCCTGACTGGCTACCGTCGTTGTTGGCGAGCTCCTCGGTTCTGGCTGGTGCGTCGGGTTCGTTCCGCAGCTCCGTTGATCGCTTCCCACGACTTCGTTCGAGCGCCCAACCGCGACGGTATCGTGATCCTCGAACACCCGTGAGTGCGGCAAGCAGCCTCGTACCCGGCTTCCGCCTCTTTGTAGTAGATGGACGACAGGTATCGGGTGCACTCGAGATGCCCCGCCGAAGTTGCGAGCGCGTTCGCGTTCGCGCTCTGTAACAAATGCGCGATCGTAATCCTCACTGTTGACCCTCGCTTGTGCTAGCAGGTAGCTGTTGCTGTTGCCCACGAGCCGCTCGCCTGCTGGCGGCGACAGCTACAGAGAATACGTGCACGTGTGCTGTTGCACCGCGACGGACTCAAGCCCGGTCTCGTTATTGGAGATTACGGGCTCGTCAACTGCGAGAACAGCGGCGCCATCCCCGTCTGTCCACAATGCTACGACCACTTACTCTGAGCCAAAGCGCTCGAGCGAATTCAAGCGGAGGCGAGCAAGCTTCTCGCGGCTCTCGTGGAACTCTGCCCACTCTTCGTCAGTCTCATGGATGACGGTATCGTCAACCTCGCCCTCCTTGCGGTCTGGCGAGTCGTACATACCTTCGGCGGTCCTCGGGTTTGGTGTCGTCGACGAGGTGGGTTGGCCGCTCGCACTCGCACTCGCACTCGCACTCGCGCTCACGCTGCTGTCGCCCGCGCTGGCTGTAGCCGCGCTCATCGTTGTCGCCGCGCTTGTTATCTCTCGTTAGAGCAGCATTTCAACGGGCCCGGATGCTTGGGCTCTGTTCCTTCCTTCGAGGCGCTCACGCACTTGCTTGTTCATCGACATTGCACGTGCTTTCGTCGTGTCGAAACAGTGTCTGTGAGCCACGGGTGTTTGCGGTGGGCTGGGCGTGTCTGTTGCGAAAGTAACGGAGGCAGACCACAGTCGCCTTTCCGAGAACCTCTCCAACACCCGCTCGAGTGACATCCGTCCTTGAGGTGTGTATAACACCTGTGGCATAGAAGGCCTCGGCTTTGGGAGAGGGATCTCGATCTGGCGTGCGTGCGGACGGGCCGCGGCGTCCTGTCGCTCGCAGTGGTCCGATGATTTAACTACCTCAGAGCGCCGCGAATTTACGGAAGAGCTAGTTCGGAACCGACGACACCGGAGATTCAACTGATTCGAGCATAAGAAGACTTGGCAGCGATATCGCTATGACCGACGCTCTAGCGACTTTAGCTAAAGGTCTACCCTGCCGTCTCCGAAGAAGCTTGTCGCAGCCGACCGCCCAAGTCCGACTGGCCAATCTGGCTTATTGTGATCGGCGCTGATCAAGCGCTTTGATGGCACGATCTGGGGCGTCGGACGACCCGATCAAGAGCATCGACGGACCGCCCACGATCTAATTACTTCGAGGCCACTCTGGAATGGCAAGTGACTGCAGGCAAGCAAGCGCCTGTCGCACCTTGTTCGACGATCGGGTTCGCGCTATATTGGATGGTCCGCTCACGATCAAGCTACATCGGAAGCGAAGGTCACGATATGCCGTCGGCGCTCGGATGTGTTCAGCACGCCCAAGTTCTAGTTCAAGTTGGTTTGAGCAAAGTCTAATCAGCAATGCGTGCCAGCATCTAATCAACAGAACGGAAACCAGTGACGAAGAACACAAGCAACCGTTGACAAGACAGCTATAGAACACCAACTTAGCGGGTGACGCGACGTGCATCACGAATGCCAGAGGCTGCTTCTGAGGATCGGCATGAGCTCGTAGACTCGCTGCCATGATGGGGCCGGCCACGTAGTTGACGATCGCCGTGTTCTCGAACCGAAGCTTGCCGCTAGCGCACTCGGAGGTGCCAGTTGAGTATGGACCGCGATCGGTCGGAAGGGTGGGTTTCATGCAAACCGCTGATGCTGCGGACGCTTGTAATCCCCGTTATACAAACTCTCAGTCAGGTCGCTGTCACGGAGTGGCGCGGCGCGTCGCCGTCAGTGGGCAGTACCAACGCGAATTACTTCTTGAGTTGTTTGACGTAGAACATCGTGTGGAGGCGCATAGCCGTTGGAATGTCGAGCGTGTTGGCGTCTCCATGTGTGTTTAACACAGTGAATGTGCCGATGAACATTGGTGATAGCTTGTGTGCACCAAGGTTGGATATTGACGCAGCTTGGATGTCGCTCGTGAAGAGGAGCACCTTGTCACCAACCACAAAGAGCCCGAGGCTACGCCGCTCTCTCGCATCGGCCGCACCTTTCTGCTTGTTCACTGCGCTCGCAATAGCGTCTCGGACGAACTAAGAAATCGCAATTCGGTGCTCAAGAAAATGACAAAGCCTTGCGACGGTGAAGGGTATGTCGCCGGCGCTCGTCCGGCCGCCGAGCTTGGTCCCACCGCGTCGTCGGTGGCGGGAGGGGGTGCGCTTGAGTTTGCCGCGAGTGTTAGTGCGTGGCGAGAGCCACGGTCGGTCAGCGAGCGCGTTGTCCACGCGACGGCAGTGGCGAGCGTCAAAGTTGGACTTGGAACTGCGTGGAAGACCCCGCGCCGGGTTGCAGCGCGGGTTGTTGCCGCATTCACAGTCGACGGGACGCGGAGCTGTCGAACCGTCGGGGACGTGGTAGTGAGCGTGTGAGCATGGCCTTGAGGATCCCAAACTTTAGCGGCCGTGCGCGGTGCAGCGAGAGCCGCCGCGAAACATGTGCGGCGGCGTCGAATCGGAGACAGAAGAAGTATCCGCTAGCAAACCGGTAGATATCGGGCACGTGACGTCAACAACGTGGCGGTAGGCGATGGCGTAATCATGCGCGAGTTGTCGACATTCGAACAAAGAGCCACCAGATGAGCAGATGGCAGAAGTGTGTCGAAGGTTGATGACCTCACCGCCGGCGCGTAGAAGGTTGTTGAGTGCGCTGTTGAAGCATCAATAGCGGTCATCGTCCCGTTGTCGAAACTGAGGGTGGGGTGCACGCGCGGATGCCACGTGGGGTTCACAAAGAACGGTGTAAACCAGGTGGACGAGTGCTCCACGTTGTTGATCGCGAACTCAACCATGGGCAGCATCTTGCTCCATGGTGTGAACGACGTCGCATAACTCCGGAGGACGTCTTCGACGACGCGGTTGAAGCGCTCGGTCTGCCCATCCGTCTCGGAATGGGAAGTGGTTGACATCAGCAGCCGTGTGCCGACAAGATTGAAGAGTTCCTGCCAGAACGCGGCGGTGGGCCGCAGATCGCGATCTGAGACGATCGACGACGGGAGACTGTGGCGGCCATACACAATGTCCAGAAACACGGCAGCGGACTCTTCCGCCGTGATGGATGACTTCACCGCTGCGAGGTGCGTCATCTTGCTGAACTGATCCACAACCACGAGGACGCCTATGCACTCATGGTCGGCTTGTGGCAGACCAAAGACGAAGTCCAGGCTCACCGAGTGCCATGGCGACTCGGCTACTGGCAGCGATCGGAGAGGCGCTTGTGCTGGCGCCGCGGGCTGGACCCGCTGGCACATATCGCGGATTCTCACTTACTTGCACACGCACTTGTACTGGTGGGGCCAGTATAAGTCGTGGGCGAGGAAAGTGTACGTCTTCTCGCGGCCGAGGTGCCCGCCGTTGAAGCTGTCGTGATACTCGCGCAGGATCCGCGCGCAGTGATTGTCGTCAAGCGGGACCACGACGCGATTGTCGTCGTGGCGGTCGATATGGTACCGGAGAAAGCCACCGTCGACGGAGTAGCGCTGGACCTGCGATCAAGCCTTTGCGGGGACTTCAGCCAGGGCTTTCGCGCTAGGTGCGGCGAAGTACTTGAGCATCGCGGAACAGAACGCATCCTCCACGTAACCCGCTGGGATAAGCTCGCGCAGCTGGCTCACCGCCGTCACCACGGCGGAGTTAACACCGTCCGTAGCGCGCGTGGAGTATTCCTCGTCATCATTGCAGTCGTCCGCAAGGTGGCGAGTCGAGTCAGGACGAGGGTCGTTGTCCGGCCAACGCGACAGTGCGTCGGCGACGATGTTCGTCTTGCCCGGCTTGTAGAAGACAACGAAGTTATACTGCGCGAAGGACGACACCCAGCGGGCCATCCGCTGGATCAGATGAGGCGACTTGGTCGCCGTGCGCAGCGACGCATGGTCTGTGTAGATTGCGTACGTCTTCTCGCCAAGCAAATACACGCGGAACTTGACGAGTGCGTACCGCATCGCGAGGAGTTACTTGTCGTGGATGGGGTAATTGCACTCTGCAGGCTTGAGCCGCCGCGACTGGAAACATTCTGCTCGCTCGAGGCCGTCGTCGTAGACCTGCATCAGGGCGCGCCCGAAGGCGAAGTCACTTGCGTCGCAGACGTCGTGGAAGGCCTTGAAGAGACCTGGCAAGACGAGCACAGGCGCGGTCGACAGTCGTCGCTTAACCTCCGCGAACGCTGCCTGGTGCTCCTCGCGCCACTGCCACACACGTCCTTCTTGAGCAGCTGCGAGAGGGGGTGGACGGCCGCCGTGAAGTCCCACGCGTAGTGATGGAGGTAATTAGCGAGGCCGAGCCACTGGCGGAAATGCTCCTTGTCGCGGGGCATCGGCCACGGCACAATCGCCGCGATCTTATCGGGATCCCCGCGGCGGCGCCCGCCCTGACGTAGCTGCCGAGAACCAGGGTCTCAGGCGCGCAGAAGATTGACTTCTTCAGGTTCGCGTAGAGCTTGCGCGTGCGCATGACTTCGAAGCCCTCGCGCAGGAGGGCGCGGTGGATTTCCACGTCCGTCCATGTGTCGTCTGCGCGGCTGTGGACGAAGATGTCGTCAAAGTAGATTGGCGCGAAGCCGCGCAGAGGCTGGAGGACTTGAGACACCATCCAGTTGAACGTCGCTGGTGCCTTCTTGAGCCCTTGCGGCATCACCAGTCACTCCCACAGCATACTCACAGCCGTGAGCGGAACGTCACACAGGCGCGTCAGGATCTGGTAGAAGCTATCGGTGAGGTCGATCGCGCTGAAGTCCGTGCTGCCAGCCATGGTGTTTAACACCTTGTCCTTGCGAGGGATGAGCGTCTGCGCAGGAATTGTCGCCTCGTTGAGCTTGTTGAATGCATGAACAATGCGTCATCCACCTGTCGCTTTCTTGATACAGAACGTCAGGCTCCAGTGCGGCGACGTTGACTCGCGAACGTGGCCAGCGGCAAGCCGGCTTTCGAAGAACGCGTTGGTCGCCTCGACTTGCTCCTTCGGCAGCGGCCACTGCTCCGTAACGCAGTTTTTCGTGTCAGGGAGGAGGTCGATCTCGTGCCGGACCCCGCGATCGGCTGGAAGGCTTGCGGGCAGCTTGTCGGGGCAAGATGTCCGCGAGAACTGAACTGCCTGATGCTTTGAGCTCATTCCACGACTGTGCCGAGAAGCGCTCTTTGCGTGCCGATTTTGGTTCAGCTCCATCAGGTCGCTTGCTGATAGCGTGTACGAACTCCGGCGCGAATTCCTCAACGACAACGAGACATAAATGCTCAACCTTACGGCGCCGCAGATCACGCAGCCTGTCCTCCCATGAGATCTCGGAGAGCTGCGTGACGGTGGCCACGCCGCGCGGCGGGCTCTCGACATTCATGCCGTGCCGAGTCGCCCCGACGCCGGTCAAGTTCATCACTCTGATCGTTTCGAACACGAGAGGAGGTGTCGTCCGCCATGGTTGCATGGCGGAGCTCGAGCGAATGATGCGAGCGCGAGGTGACGACGGAGTAGCTGCCGCAAGTGCCGGATTTCTGCCATTGTCGCAACCCGTGGGAGCCACTGGTTTACCGCTGAGCTGAACTCGTGTCTGCTGGGGCTCGCACTGGAGCTGGCATTTCCGAATCTGCTGACTATCACACAGGTACCACCGCGCCAGAGTACGCAGTAGGCGTTCTCGCCATTACTGACGCACTCGCTACCGGACGTCGCTGGGTCGGACTCGACTCGAGCGCCGCTGTGGAAGCCGCTGCTCGACCACGGCAGGCTGGCGCCACTGCAACAATCCGCGCGGATGGTGCCTTCGCTGATACCGGCGCGCGGAGTGTGGGGTCGCTGCTGTGCCGACTTGGAAGCCGCGGGAGCCCTTGCACGACCACGGCTGGCTCGGTGCCGCTGCATCAGCTCTTCATCTCGACACGGAGAAATCCCTCGACCGGGGAGGTGCACGACGCGTGATGGCACGCAACATACGAAGGGCCATCAGTCGCTTCGTGGTGCTGCATGGTCGCGGACTCGGGTCCACGACTGCGACGTGCGGCCACTTGCTCGTCTGGAGCGACGCAAGCACCGCGCTGACGTCGATCTCGCGCGGTTGCACAGTGCGGTTCAGCCAATCAACATCCCTCCGATAGCGCGCGAGCCACGGCATGCCGAAGATGCAATCGAAAGATCCGTTCAGCTCGACGATGAGGAACTCGTCCCTGCTCACAAAGCTGTCGAACTCATACATGAACGTGACCGAGCGCCACGGGAGCGACCGCGGCTCACTGTCCACGTACTTGACCTCCCTCTCGCCGGCTTGCTCGTGGACGGAGATCCGCGAGTGGATGAGCGAGAGGCTTTCCGCACGCACTAAGATATTCGTCGCGCCGAAGTCTAGCAGAGCGCCCAGAGGCCATCGCGCACCCGCGACGTGCCCACTGAGGACGATCAACGGCTTGTCGCTGCTGGAGATGGTGGCATTGAGCTGCGTGTGGAGCTCAGCGGGGCTGATGGATCGCCTCGCCACCAGAGGAACGTTCCGCCCAACCAGCGCAGTCGGTCGCCTCATGCCTACTGAGAGTGCTCGTTTCCCGACGGCTCGAACTCGCCCGGCTGCCGCCGTGGGCATCAAGGGCAGCGACGATCGAGACCGGAGCGCGACACTCAGCAGAGCGATGGCCGATCTTGCGGCAGCGGAAGCACGTAAGCTGTCTCGCCGCCGAAGAGCTTTCGCGACTGCGGCAGTTCGTGAACCGACCGCGCCGCACAGGCGCGGCGCGCTCGATGGCGTCAATCTCCATCGGGACGGGTTCGTCGTCGACCCGCGTCTAGTACGCGTGGTGGAGCGACTCCTTGAAGCTGTAGTCCTCCCGAAGGGGGATGGTGAAAGACTCTTCGAAAGTAGCAGGCGGTGCGCGTGAGGTAAAGGCGCTGATGCCCGGAGTTCATCCTGGTGACGAGCCCGCGAACTTGCCTTACCATGTCGATTGGATTCTTGACCACGCATGATGCGCGGTGCCTTGCGCGCTGGATGTAGTCGAGCAGAGGCGAACGGCCTTGGCGCAGCGCGAAGAATGGCGCGCGGCGTTGGTTCTCATTGTGTGGCGTCTTGAACACCAGCCGCAGGTCAGCCTTGAGTGACTCGAGAGTCGGGAAGGAGCCGGCGCCCGCGACGAGCTTGCCAAGAACCCACTCCTTGGCCTTGCCGTTGAACTTCAACACCAGGTAGTGGGGTCCTTCGCCACTGTAGCTCGACACGTCGAGCTTGACGATCTCGGTCTTTGGTTGCGCTGGAGTTGTAATCCATCAACGCAAGTCGGGGAGTTCGCGGGTCACGTACTCTTGGATGGCCGCCCTCTGCTGGGCCTCTGGCGTCGCGCTCAGAACCGCCGCAACCACAGCGATACGGGAGGAGACCACGAGGCGGCGCAGCGCCTCCCACTCAAAGGCTGTCAAGTGGGGGAAATCAGCGTGGTTGAGCCACCGGCCGTCGGCACTCTCGATCAGCGGGTTATTCATGGCGCTAAACGGACTACGAAGTGCTATCAAGTGTCACAAGGCGTAACTGGCTTGCACGTGGACTTACGATGAAGCGCGTTTTTTTAACTCTGACCTTTTAATTTATTTTGATTTTAAAATAGTGATGTAATTAAGGGAGCTTGTGAGCAACGAAGGCCACCCAATGCCCAAATTGGAAGGAGATCCTAACAGGTTTCCGAATAGGTACGCCCAGGTTTAACTCCTCAAACGCGGATATGGAAAAATATGCTAACGGTTCGGTCACGGTACTTTTCGTCGAGTGGACTGATTTGACTTGAATTTGTATTAAATCCGTACACCTCGTATATTTCTCATTCGGTCACTGTATATTATACACTTTCAGATCTAGAAATCTGAAAGCGTGATATATTGCTTAGTAGCGAAGAAACAGAAGGAGCGTAGCCGAAGTCAGACATGGTGGGCTGCCAAGTGAGCAAAGCGAGCGGCGCCCACCGTGATCTGCGTAGGCGGGCCCAGCGACTAAGGTTTGCTGAGCGGAGTACGCAATACCAACCAGAACATCCATCCTTTTCTCGTCGCACGAAGGCTCGGAGAGCCGAAAGTGCTAGCACTCACTATACTGACATCCGTATGAAGCAGTGTATAAACAATATGAATTTTGTCACCCATTTATCCGAACGTGACCGAATCGTTTTCGGACACAGTACCGTGACCGAACCGTTAGGATATGGATAAGCTCAACTTTTCTGACGGTTGCGAACACCATAAAATCACTTGATTAAAGTATGTGCAAATTTCTCAAAAACGTCGAGGCTTCAACCAGGAAACTTGTGCTGTGATTTTATTGGACGGATGCCATATGCGGGCACCAGTTTTGATTGGATGGTTCAAACCCCAATTCAGACACACTTTTGGAAAAATCAAGAAAGCAAAGGCCGAGAAATGTCAAACTGTCGGGTCCCTCCGGCCACACGATCTCTCTCCTTCATTTGCGGTTCGTCGTGGATTTCAAGCAAGTGCGGCGCGTGCTGAAGAGAGCGGGCTGGACCGTGATCCCGGGCAGGGGCCTCGACAACGGGTACGTGTGCCGAGGCGACGGCTCCACATCCTCGCAACTGGCTCACACATGCTGTCTGCTCAGGCACGACTACATCGTACCAGGCGTCGCCAGGAAGGACGGAAAATGAGGTGTTGACTACTTTACTGGCGAGGCAGAGCTTCGTAAGCGGCAATGCTCAGCTGCGCAGCCGCCTCAACATCAACAGCGTGCTTCTGAGCGAACCGGTCTCGCCCCCGAAGAGTACGTGCGACCGCGAATGCTAGGGCTCTGCGTGCGTGTATGTGTGTGGGCCTTATATGTGCCTTGTGCGTTAGAGCGCGAATGGAAACGGCCACATCGCTTCACAGTTGACACCGGCCGGCAAAAGCGAACGCCCGCCGCTCCTCAAGCAGAGAACCCGCCAGCATCGGTCCCGGCGCCGGTAAAAGCTCTCGTCGACCCTAGCATGCCGAAAGTCGAGGATGAGGAAAAACAAGACCTGAACACCCGTCATGCCGACGAAGAAGAGAAGGAGAAGGACGACACCAGCTCGACGTCAGTGAGGGTGCATGGCGGCTCCGAGTATGACACGGAAGGAGAAGTCGATGGCTCCGAGGGCGAGGGAGATACAGGGCCTAGCGAAGAGTCGTTCACGGCCCTGCTATCGCAGGGAGCCGGTAGCAAGCGCTTTGCGCTGATATCGTACTCTGCCGCACTCGACATCGCCCCCAATCTGGACATGAACGAGTTGACCGCGTTCCTGGACTCAGATGAAGAGGGCGGTGGTGAGGACGACACGTTTGCAGAGACAGAGACAACCTACAGCGGCGGATACGAGAGCGACGATGACGATGGAGCCGCAACAACTCGATCGAGGCGGAGGCAAAGCGAGTTGCAGAGATCCTAGAGCTTAACAATGAAGTCGAGCTGGGAAGAAAGGTTGCTGGTGCGTATTGCAACCATTGGTAGCTGTGGGCTGGCAGAAACAGGCTAACACTCGCTTCTTATGCAGACAGGTTCATCAGAGATTTTCCTCGACCCCCAACTTTAGGAGATGGCTGCAACTGGATGGGACGTCCATCCACTCTACACCACGCCCCGAATCGCGAATGATCCCGTCGCGGACAGAGTGTTCGACGGCGAGTTTGGGCTGTTGGACGCTGTCAAACACGCTGGGGCGGCGCCGGCTCCGCTGGTTTTCTACATCCTCCCCAAGCACCTGTGGTGTCACATCGCGCACCACACGAACTTATGCTGGCTGCAAACCTGGACGCGCGAGCCGACGCAGCGTACACACGTGAGATCGCTGGGGGGAGCGCCGAGCCGAGGACGAAAGAGAAGATCATATCAAAGCTAAAGAAGATCCAGCCAGTACGCCAGCACGAAGGCGTCCAGTGGATCGGACTTAAGATCGCGCGCCCGCTGAACCCGAACAAGCGGCTCGAGCAGCACTGGGCTAAGTGAGGTAAAGGCGTAATCCCAGCAGGGACATTCGGCGAGGTGATGCCGCATGATCGCTTCCGCGATATCTTGCGCTTTTTCCACTACTCTGACAACAACGATCCGGGCGCTGAACGTGACCAGGCGTGAAAGCTGTGACTGGTGCTGGCGACACTCGAGTCGGCATTCAAGGAGGGTTACGTGCTCGGGTCGAAGATCGCAATTGACGAAGGGATGCTGCCGTCCCGGAACTGCCACAACCCGACGCGCAAGTACATGAAGGATAAACCGCACAGTGTGTGAGGGATCCAAGTGCGTGTTGACATGCTGCGCAGTCTCCGGTTACTGCAAGCGGTGACTTGTGGTATGCTGAACTGACCTGTCTTGCGAGTCGAAAATATACTGACGATGTCGAACGATCGATTATGTGTGTGCTCAGCGTCGGGTTGGATGTTGGAAAGACGCAAGGAGAAGACGACACTTCAGTGGACACAAAGAGCGGCCCCGCCGTTGTCATCCGAAACATCGCGGCTGTTATCGATGGAGAGCCGTTCCTCGGCAGAAGGCTTGTCGTTGCAAATCGGTTTTACACTTCGATCCCGCTCGCTCAGCAGCTGCGCACAATGCGGTTCAGCTTTTGCGGGACGATCTTGACCGGGAGGCTCGGGTGGTGCAAGGGGGTCGAGTTTCCATTCAAGCTGCAGCTAAAGAGCGTGCTACGCAGACACTTCAAGATGGCAACGCGCACACCAACCCCGGACTTGTGGCACTTGAGTGAGTCGACAATCGCCCAGTGCACTTCCTCGGCCACAAGTGCCGACCACCCTCACGACGATTCCTACGGACAAGTGGCGATTGTAGCGCGTGCTGAGTCCCCAGAGGTAGCGGGTGCTGCGCCGCTGGCGGAGGTTCGGGTGCAACCATAGGCGGACCAGTCACCTGGAAGAGAGATGGAGACGGCGGTGGCGCCAGAGGACACGACGGTTCCAGCGGCGCCGGCAGTCGATTCGTCTGGAGGCGTCGACAGCGGCAAGACTCACGAGCTTCACACGGCGGGACCCACGCAGCGCGCGAACCACGGGGCGCCTACGCCAGCGACGCACGACGAACCCGACCATACCGGGGTCAGCCAGGCTTAGCAGGCGGTCGAGAAAAAGGATTCAGTGCGCATGGCCGTGCAACTTGGGCGTGTGGGCACGGAAGCCACGGCAACCTCGACGGCTGAGCTGGCACCCTACAAAGCGGATGTAACTGCGGTGCGGGGCCACGCTGGCGTGGACGCGATCAAGCGCGGCTTCGGAGCGGCAGACCCGATCGCAGAGCAGGTCGCCAAAGCACACCGCATCGCGTCCGCTAGCAGGAGCCCAGAGACAGAAGCGCAGCGGGCCCTCACAACTCAACTGTGCGCCGAGCACTTGGACGACGCGCTGCGACCGATGATGCCGGAGGGGCAGGACGTGTTCGTGGCGTTCATGCGCGAGCATCCCGTCCTGGACGAACCCCCTTGTTTCCTGAAGGCAACGATGCCGCGAGCCGTGAGGGTCACTCTGCTAGTGCATTGCGAACGGGAGATCGAGGGACGCCTCGTCGCCAAGGTACCGGCAGGTGTTTATCTCAGCAAGCCCAAGCCCATCTGTAATGGGACTCAGACCAGTCCTGCTCACGCAAAGCGAAGAGCTGGACGGCACCGATCCCGTTGGCTTGAGGAAGCGTTCTTGAAGCAAAGGGTCTCACAAGAGTGTGAGCCGATTGCCGGGCCTGGAAAGTCTTGAGCCGAAAGGCTTGGAGAGAGGAGCGGAGGCGACTTGAGTGGTAGAAGGTAAATTTGCAACTAAGCTTATCGTGCGTGAGTTCCTGTCTTGACATA
>SMMQ01002258.1:4137-17079 GCA_008271595.1 [Pythium] brassicae (nom. inval.) | reverse complement strand
CCCCAGCCCCCCCCCCCCACACACACACACACACACATACAAGAGAGCGAGACGCACTTGGGCTTGAGCATGCCGCCGCACGCCTCGCAGCACGGGTACTCGAACGCGTCGTAGTTCCACGTGATCTCGACGTCGCCGTCCGGGTTGACGACGCTGGACGCGACGTCGCCGGCGTCGCGTCCCGGGTTGGCGCCTGCCCAGCGCGCCACCGACGGGTTGAGCTCCGCGAGCGCGCGCTGCATGGCCTCGCGCGGGGTCACACGGCGGCAGGCGACGCACTCGACCTCCTGCAGGTTGCCGTGCAGCTCGAGCACGCCACGCGCGCCACCCTTTGTGTGCAGCCCGTCCACGTTTTGCGTCATGAGGTTGGCGACCGCGTGGCCGCGCTGGAGGCTCGCGAGCGCCTCGTGCGACGCATTTGGCGCGGCGCGCTGGATCTTGGGCCAGCCGAGGAAGCTGCGCGCCCAGTAGCGCTGGCGGAACGCGTGCGCGCCCACGAACTCCTGGTAGCGCAGCGGCGTGAAGCCACGGTTGCGCACGTACACACCGTTCGGCCCGCGGTAGTCGGGGATGCCCGAGTCCGTGGACACGCCGGCGCCCGTGAGTACCGCTGTCCGGCCGCGAGCGGCCTCGAGGAACCGCTCGAGCTGCGCGGCGGCGGCGGCTGAAGCGACACGCTGAGGTGCGAGTGCGGGCTGCATGCGGCTGGCGTGTGACTGACTGGTGGGTCCTTGACGGTGGAGGCGGATGCAGGACTGGAGAAGTGAAGACGAAGCACTCGGGGTGGGCAAGTTGCAGTGGAAGTCGCCTGTGTTCGAGACCACTTTTGAATTTTGTGCAAGACATTTTTCGCTTTTTCAGACGACTTTTGAATTTGTTCAGGACATTTTTCGATTTTTCATCCATACTACAATTAAAGTAATTTATCAAATTAATTGTACAAAACTATGGTTTCTTTTTTGTTGGGTCGTTTGAACGACCCAACAAAAAAGCAAAAAAGTCGGGGCACTCTTTTTACACTTTTATTTTGTAAATACATTTAGGTATTGTTTTGATACTTGCGCTCAGTACTAGTATCAAAAAGGGTTGTCTGCCGAGCTCTAAGTCCAGAGCAAACAGAGGAGGAAGATCTCGACGTGTGAGCATCACTAGACCGGGAAGAGGATGACGAGCAGACCAAGACTGCGTGGAGACGAGCGTGGTGCATGAACGGTGGAAAAGGCCGTGCGCAGACTCTAGTGGCTCGCGCCGGAGTGCCGGATACAACCGGTGTTTTGGTACATAACTGCATGTAAATGCACAAATCGATATTACCGGTAATATCCGTAAAAAAGTGTGCCCCTACTTTTTTGTCGTGCCAGAGGACAACCCTTTTTGTTACTTATCAACGACATTTTACTTTTACATACCGGTAAATTTAGATATTGTCCAGCATATATTTGACACTTGGATACACAGCATAAAGCTATCGCACTCATTCATTCGACGTTAACTACGATCGTATGACGGGCGTTATCGTTGCTCAACGGCGACAGCGAAGATTGGCAAGGTTTCCTCGCTGTGAAATATTCCTGAAAATTATGCGACCTCGTCCATCACTCATTCCACATGTTTTTTCTCCCCCTCATTTGAGAATTCGTCGTTCGCTGGTCATAATCAATCAAGCGGCTCAAGTCGGAAACACTCAGGTACAAGCAATGGCATCGGATGTCGACAGCAACTTCGAGCCGCCAGACTCGAGCCTGGAGAGTGACGCGAGACCGTCGAGGCGGAGCAAACGCGCTGGATATGATCGCGACGCCACGGGTACGAGCTTGCACAGTTTGGATGCTTTAGCAGGCGTGAGAGTCTCATCTCGCGATGTGTGTGCACGTGTGTGGCTGTATGTGTTGCTGAGCCTGATTGACGGCCTCCAGATACGCGCAATGACCAGATCAAAGGAGGCATCTAGCGAAGAAGCATAAAGGCGAGAGCGCTGCCATATCGGGTACGTCCGCAGACGAGTGCTTAGGGTCATGGCGATATGTATGAGATCTGATGCGCACATGCACACAGAAGGAATTGACGTTATGGCGTCTGTGTGACGAGGTCGAGCGAGGCGGCTTGTGATGGAAGTGGCAGATGCGGATTCGGACAAGTTAGGTATGTTGGCGTGCGACTTGGAGCCGATATGGTGATAGCTCGCTGACGTGGCGTGCGTCGCGTCTGTGTTTGTGTGTGATGGCGGGGTGACCTCGTAATATTCATCGACAGACCAAGCTCAAATGCCAGGAAAAGCAGAGGGTGAGACAGAGTCGAACTCTGGTATGATCGCGCGGGAGTGGGTGCAGCTGTGGCGGGTGTTGAACTCACCGTTCGTGATGTGTCTGAGTGCGTGTGCGATTGCGTGGCGGTGATTGCGCGACTGAAGACGTGCGGGGGGCGAGCAGAGTCAGCCAGAACGGCGAGGAACCAGAGACAATTGACTCTGGCGGTGGGACATTGCTGTGCAGGCGCCGTACGCGTTGCTCTTTACGCCACGCTAATACCTGTGCTCGACTGCTTGTGATGCACTGCGGCGAAACAGAGAGAGAGGAAGAGAGCTTTTTCCGTGCCCCGAAGAAGCAAAATGAAGAGAGTGGCGGCGACAGGGGTACGGACGGAACCGCAATGTCGATTGTTGCCGTTCGAGATCGGCACACTGCTGATTAGCAGTTGTATATGTTTGGCGTCCTTCGCAGCAATCCTCCAGCGAAGGAAGAAGAGGCTCGGGCGTTACAGACCGCCTCGTTCAAGCTCTGAAACCGACCGTGAACCACCCTAGACGGCCGCATCCCACGGCGCCACACATCCGCTATAAGGAACGAACGCGACACTATTGTCAGAGCAACAAAGCCGATTGAGAACACCTTGCCCCCATTCCCCGAGCGAGAGTACGCAACATGGAGTGAACTGTCGAACGAGGTTACCAGGTACGAGGAGCTCACCACGTGCTCTTCCGGATTCGTTCTTCACGCCTAACATCCACGCACAACATGTACGCCGCGCTGATTGATCACTCTTACTCTCTGTTAGCGTTGCCCATGTTGCTTTGTGTTCTGTTACTTTTACTCTTGGATGTGAGCAGAAAGCCGGGCATGATCCGAGTGCCTGTGGAGTTTAAGCACACGTTCATCGACTTCTTCTGCACGCACGGGTGCTTCCAGAAGTCGCACAGCAAAGAGGAACGGCAGCCTTTGTCGTGGTACAGAGGGTGCGCGGCGCGCTTTACCGGGATCGTGAAGAACCTCCGTTCAAGCGGGCAAGCGCCGAAGTGGAGAGTCGTCGTTACCAGACGGGTTTGTTGGCAGCCTGGTGTTTCCTGTCAATGTCTCGTGCCTGACCGTTGTGCTGGTGATGAACAGACTCGCACACGCAACCATCTTACTACGCGCGCGATTGCGAACTCGTACGCTGGATCGAATGTATTATGGCTTCCTCGGACTGGTCACCAACGTGGCGCGTATGGTGGACACTTGGGCGCCGACGAAGGCGATTGCAACATTCATGTCCGACGAGCTAGGTGAGGCGGCGTAGGTTGTTGGGTGACCACAACATGGTGTCAAAGTTTTTCTTACAAGTGGTTTTGCAGATCGGAGTGTCTCGACACAGCAGGTCCGCAATCTCCTCCGGCGAATGAACGGCACCCATAGCCCGGAGTCGAAACTTAAGACAGTTCTGCACGAATTTGTTCAAGCTCCAGGGAACAAGGCGCTTCTGATCCAAGACGATGCCGACACCACCATCGGTCTCGTGATGCATTCGGCAGCCCAGAAAGCGTGCTTTGGCGAGTGGGGGGACACACTGGTGATGGACTTGGCGCGCTCAACGAACAACATCGGCTTCCATTTGGGTACGTCGCCAAAGCAACGCATGCTGGTACTTGCAACGCTATCGCTCATACGAAGGTGTCGTATGCAATGGTGTGCATGTACAGAAAGCATGATAGTGACGTGCCCCACAGGACGCGGAGTCGCTGTGGTGGACTTCTTCGCGGCGAACCAGACGATGGTTACCATGCGTGCGATTTTGACGTTCTTCATAGCGAAGAATCCGCAGTGGCGGCAACTACGCTCGGTCGTCATCGATTAGGACTCCGTGGAGTGGAAGGTCCTTGAGGAAGCATTCTTGGACGCCAAAGTCCTCCTCTGCCAGTTCCACTCTATTGGCTATTGGGAGAAGTTGGTGCAGCGGCCCAAGTTCAGCCTGGATGCAACCCAGCGAGATATTGTCGTCAACTTCGTCTCGCAGATCATCTAAGCGTGAGTTTCCGCCGTTCCATGCATCGGCTGCGGGTTTTTATGCCTATCTCACCCTGTTGTTGTCGTGCACAGATCACGCCGGACCGAGTATGCTCGTGTGTACACAGACTTCTCGGCGTACTGCGAGCGCGAGTGTCCGACCATCGCTGCGTACTTCGACTCCAACTGGGCGGGGTGTGTGGACATGTGGGTCAATCATCAGCGCAATGTCTTCTACCACGGCGACAACACGACTACAAACCGAATCGAAGGCCACTGGAACCAGGTGAAGCTCGTTACCGGTCGGGCGCCAACCATCGGCAAGACTGTGACGGGTGTCTTGCATAACTAAGTCGCCATGTTCCGACATCTGGAGCACATGTTTCAGCAGCAGCCGTCGAAGTCGCGCGGGCTAGCTGACATCCCGCAGTTTCTGCGCCCAGTCTCCGGGTCGGTGAGCTACTACATCATCAAGAAGATCGTGCAGCAGAACGAACTCTCTGTTGAGGCTAGTTGACGCGAAGTTGACGCAGTCAGAGCAGAGCGAACGCTGCAAGTGGAAAGTGCGCGCACACAACCAACGCTTCGTCTGCAACGATATCGAGTGGGTGCACCTGCGCGTTTTGCGTTTCGACCAAGCTACCGTGCCAGAACCTCATGTTTGTGGCGCGCGCAGGGCACGGCTTCACTTAGCTTCCACGACTCTCGTTGACAGCGCGCTAGTCGTTGGATCACACCGCGGTTCTGTCGCCTGTGCTGGTGACATCGGTTGCCACCATCCGTCGCGCCATCAGCGCCGTGCAGATGAGTCGAGCCAGTGGCACTGACGGCGTCGTCAGCGTCGGTTTGGGTAAAGCAACGCAAGGTCGCAACGAAACAACGGATGGCAGCAACAAAGCAACGTATTCGTCTCCCATGGAGCTGAGTGCTGTCGACTTCGCAAGAGAAGACAGCGACGGTGTACAGATTGCTGCGGCTAGCGGCGAGACCCAGTCGGCCGAGTCGAACGCGCAAAGCCGGCGACGTGTGCACTTTGTGCGGCTGAAGCGGCGGGAGCACGCGGATCTAGTGGTGCTGTTGTCCGCAGAGAAGTATCGGTATGCAGAGCGCATGCTGCAACCTCTCATGCAGAGACTGGCGAACCCCTCGACAGCGCGCTTCTGGGGTGAGCTTCGCAAGTGGGAGGGCGTCGGAGCGTCGTTGCTGGCGGCGCCATGGATGTGGCTGAAGTTGCGAGTCGTGACAACTACACAGACAAAGGAGAAGGTGATTTTGGTCCCGAGCAGGACACGGGCATGCTGGATGGTGATGAGAACACATAGTCAGCTACCGATCAGGACTTACGCACCGCCGCTGTCGAGTTCACAGCGGTTGTCCGGGTTTAAAAAAGTTTCGAGTCGTACTCGCGGTACCTCTCGTACGCCTCTGCGTCTCAGGTGTCACTTCCGGATCCGGACATCTCCGAACGGTCACAGCAAATCATTGGCGCGAGCGAGAAAGCTGAAGATCAACATTCCGAGCAGCTTGACACCGTCGAGAGCCGAGGTTCCACCACAGCTACCGCTCGTTCGGCCCGCTGTGCGCTTGTTGGCGACCAAGTGCCCGATGACGATGCCGACCGCCCCGAGCCAGCACCCGAAGACGCCCGCACTGTGCCCGACGGTGGGGATGACTGACTGAAGACGGATGCCGAGACCCGGAACGTTGATCTGATGGACTTGCCGCCACCCACCCTGTTCAAAGCGACACGGAAGCGGCTGACGCAGGCGAAAACGACGAAGTTCAACCGGCTGGCGGGAGTCGAGATGCCTGTCAACATCACGGATGCGGTCGCTTGGGCTGTTTAGACAGCGGACATCAAGTCAGTGTAGGCGGTTGTGGACGCCTACCTTCTCGCGTGCACGGAGAGCCTCCTACGTAGCCGGACGGTGCGCTCAAAGCCCGCACGGACCATTGCGGCTGACTACGAGTATAACTACGTCATCCCGAGAGCACTTGTGACGAAGCTCCAGTCAGCGGTTGCTGAAGAGATCAAGAACCAGGAGCGAGCAGAGCGCTTGCTGAAACGACGCGGGGCGAGGTCTGGTGAGGAGAGCGACGCAGGTGATAGTTTGCGGATTCAGCACGACGTGAGTGCGGAAACCGACGGTGTGTTGGACGACCTACTGCTCAGCCTGCCTTCCGACTTGCCGTAATTCTCTCGGTAAATGATTGCATTCGCGTTGCTTCCCCGATGGTGCCGTTACGTTCGGGATGTTGCTTTGCTGTTACTATACTGAACCTGCGCTTGTGCGAGCTTGTTTGGCAGCCCGTTCGTTCAGGGCCCGACCAACTTTTACGATGTGAAGCGAGACTGCGACCAGTGGGAGAGCGACTGCGAGTGGCTTCGAACAGGGGCCTCTCCGTCTGCCAAGCTTGGGCGTCACCTCTTGGTGGAGCTGTTCGCTGCGGAGACGTCGAGCTAGTTTGCCTCGATGGCTACGCTGCGGAAGAAGAACGAGACGATGACAACCGAGGTGATAGCCAAGTACAACACCTCGACACTCCAGATGCGGTTCAAGCTCCTCTCCGGATCGGCGCCATTTTCTTACCGCGAGATCGTCGGGAATGTTGCCGGCGACGCTATGCTGAACGAAGTCGTGGCGAACGTGGGCTGTCGCTTCATCTGCGACGGCGCCAAGAACACAGCGGTGCTCAGCTCCCACGCCTCGACAGGAGGTGCACCACCAAGCCCAGCACAGCCGGCGTACTCCGGCGCTAAGAGAAACAGCGGGAGCGACGTCGGTGTAGACGCTGTCGCAGGCATCGCATCCATCTCGAACGCCGAGTTCGTGGTGATGCCAGTACACCTGTTTGGGGTATACTGGGGTTACTGGTCGTCCAACTCAACTACCCTTCGTCGGTGACGCGCAACTTCTATGAGTCGTTGTGCCAGACGCTGTACAAGTACGAGATGGAGGAGATTTGGTCGAACAAGCTACTTTCGTACCTCCGGCGTTGGCACGACAACTGCGGCTTGAAGACTTCGTTCCCCAAGGTCTCGAAGAACTGGGTCACGCGACCCGTTCAAACGGACGGGGTGTCGTGCGAGCTCCACACGATCGCGTTCATGTACTCGTGGCTGGCGGGCATCAACGAATGGCAAAAAAGCGCTCTAGTGGGACCAGATGAAGTGCAAATCATGCGGTTGCGAGTGCTGTGGATGCTACTCTGCGCAGCAGAGGTGGAGAAGCCACCAAAGACGGACACACGAGTACTGGAAACACACGTCAAGCTGCACCACGCTTTGTTTGAAACACACGTACACGTGCGCGAAGTTGTACAAACTCATTGGCACATACTCACTGCATCAACGCCTCACTCGCGCTGTTTGCTAGCATGAGAAATGAGATGGTGTACGTGCTAGAACTGCTGCGCATGACGCCAGCCGATGCTGCAAACTCTAGTGCCGACTCTCTCTCCAGGCGCAAGTGCTACAGTACTTCTTCGTTGGCGTACACAACCTTGCGCATTGACTCAGCCGCGCTCTCAAGCCGTTCTTCCATGTCTTCGAGCGACATGATCCGCTATTGGATGAGTATCGCACCGAGTTGCTTGCGGGCTTCTCGGGTAGATGTGCCACTGCTTGACTCGTGGTTTCTGTACGCACAAGAAGAGGCGGCGCACGGACGTGGGGCTTTCACGACGGCTCATGTGGCGGTGAGTCTTGAAAATCGGAGAGTGAGCCTGCGAAATTCATGTGCCTAACATCTCATTTTGAACTTTAAAACGGGATTAGAAGGAACCCACTTGTTTAAACGAGGATCTTACGGAACTCTGTATTCCGAACGGTCCCGTTTTTCGCTTGTAAACGTCGAGGAGGGATGACCTCACCTCGAATACTACAATTATATTACTGTAATTTAAAGCCAGCACGAACACTACATTTTTAATTCGCGAAAATACCCCTCTACCAGATTGAGAAAATAGATTGCAAATCTGCGTTAACGTTGATTTACACTTAGCGTCGCTTGTGATGACGTGATGAATCAGTTTCGTGTTGCTTTACACTCATTAACGTTTCTTTTATTTGTCGTCACATCGTTGTTATCGTTGCAGTAACGTTAGCCTAAAGCTATAGTACCGGTATTTTGTGTATGGACAAAAATTTCATCCCGGAGAGGTAAATACATGGAACTGTAGTTGACCATTTGCACTCGCGACACAAACACTCAACACAAACAAAACCACAGAGTGCGAGAGGGGCGGGCTCCCATCTTCAAGTCCGCAAGGGAGTGTCAACGCGCGAGTGTTCACATATTTTAGGTCAATTTTGACCAGGCCTGAAATTTTTTTATCGCGTGTCAGAATAGCATTTGACGTCACTCCCTTGCCCATCCAGTTTGGCGAAATTGGCAACAGGATGCTCAATTTGGCCGCTGCTATTATCCCCATATTTTAGACAGATAAATATTGCTGAGAGGGAGTAGAAATCTTATTTAACTTTCCTCGCGTTCTAAGCCACAGCTATGAAGCAAGACCTACTTGAACACATACAAGGACCTCAAATTCACTCTTGTGTGAAGGTGTTTTTTCCTGTTGACTGACGTTTTTGAGCTCGTATTGTGAAATTCACGACTCTTTTATGAATAAAATTGCACACACGTGAAAATTTGTTCCAGAAAACAATCTGTTTTATAAAACGAGCGAATCAACGTCGTTATAAAATAGCCCTTTTCCAAGTCAAAATGAATAAATAAGCACATTTTGCGGAGCTGGAGCTCGGCACCAACAACGATTCAGTTCAAACAGACGCCAGATTTGAAATCTGCGGGTAGATTTACCTGTTACAGTATATCTAAGTGTAGGGTAAACTTTTTCGAACACACAGCTCAATATAAGAAGAAATTGTCCATCCGAAGTCTTTTGGCCACGAGAAAACTCTAAATATTACTGGGCAAATGTAAATTAGTCATGATGGCGAATCACACTGCAGAAAATTGAGTGCCCACAAATTTACCATCTGCTGCAACTCGAAAATAACTTTATGCCAAGACGACCAAAGAGTAATATTCGACTTACCATGGTGAGCAAGACGAAAGGCTGCGAAGCTCGCAGGTGTGCACTGATCGTGTTCTCGACAGATCGCATAGTGAGCGAGTGACGCTGGCAACACACCTCCTGGTCGCCTCTCACGACCACCTCAGATCTTCTGTCCTAGTTCTCAAAGATCTGCCCTAATTTCGAATACTCGCACGACACCACGTAGCTGCCACTGCACCCAGGCGGTACAGCGCCGCGCCAGGTTCGTCACACACCTGCCGCCTGTCCACCGGCGGTCGTGGCGTATATTACTAAAGCAAACTATGCTTGTCGATTTGATTGTCGCACGGGTTCAAACTGCAGAACTCTGAGAGTTGTTCTTGCTGGACAAGTATGATGAAGACCGTATGAGTACATTACTAACAAATACGAGCGAATTATTGCGTCAAGTTACAGCTACAAAACGCCGTTGAGGCTTGAGATGCTGCATAAGAACAAATACCTCAAAGAAACAAATGCCGTGAGCCATGCAAGCCATGCTCTTCCTCCTAGTGGGGCCCCTGGACCATTACCCAATCTGCTCGCCGTCTGCCGTGCGGTCGTTCAGCGGTGGCGCAAAGCTGCACCTGATAGTCTTGGTGTAGATATTTTTGGTGTTATTTGACTACTGTTTGAGTGCAAACAAAAGTATCGAGTTGTAGTTGTGTGTCAAACAGAATACAATCCGGTTCTGATATTAAAAAAAACTATCAGTCAATCAGATCGCGAAGATAAAAAATCCACTTGCTGCCAAGAAAAAAATGCAGTAGTTGCACCCAAATTGAGTACCCCACATGTGGGAACGTGACTACTGCAGGACAACAAATTAGTACCAGCATATCCTTTGGCACCACGACTCGGGTACTGCGAATTGAGCCGTGCTAATAAAATATATGATTTCCACAACGATTTGGCGCAGAGCACATCCATTCTTGACAGTAATAGGGTAGAATAGCATTCTTTTTTCGACGACGGTACTTTCTGAGAATATCAGATTTATACTTGACTTTATATTATATCCGGTTTAGTGTATAAATTTGCATTCCGAAAATGTACGTTTTATGGACAGATCCGAGGTATACAAATATTGGCGGATAAAATACTAGTGAAGAAACCGAGGGAACGTAGCCAAAGCAGTATCTGCGGAGGCAGGCCCAGCGACCGAGATTTACTGAACGGAGAACACAACACGGTCCAGTACATGATTTTTCTTTTACCCGAGCGCGAAGGCCCGTCAGGGCCTGGAGCGCAAGAAACTAACAATATAATCCGGATAGTATACTGTATACTTGTACAAAATGCGCTCGGATATATCCAGTAATTGTCGGAATCCCTGTCGGGAGAGTACCGTCGTCGGGACCAAAATGCTATGAGTGGGCATGGTTCCACGCACATCTACCTGTATACGCGAAAGAAACGGTATACATTAAAGCATACAAAGGTATTTATTTGTGTCCGAACAAATTATTTATGTTTTAACGGTTGAACTTCGAAGTAACAAGAATATATTTTGTCGAATATTCGCGACTCCCAAATATTTGATAAATTTCTGTTGAGTATCGGTTTGAGACACAAAAAGATTAACACTAAACGGGGATGCTTTGGTTCAGGATCGAGAAGAGTTGGACTTACAGGATTTGTCCAGGATTCCCTATACAAACTCGCGCAAGATCGAAGTAAGGAAAAATTCCTTCCCCCGCTCCAAACTCCCCAAACCCAAACAGGAGAGAAGGAAAAAAAATCGGCGAGGAGTGACTGGTATTTGTTTCGATATCAAGCACATTTTCCAAATGAATGGGGGGGGGGCAATTGGACACGCAGCGCGAGCGCGGGTTCACCGGTACGCATCCATGGCATCTCCGTAGCAGCACACTGAGTCCCAGAGACCTGAATTCGCGTCCCTTAGGTAGTCGGCGTCGCTGCGAATATTTTCTGATGCTTTGTGGTGTTATTTTTTCGTGTTTGGAGCAGTCGAACACTTATGAAGCCTTCCAGACAGGCGCAGAACGACTTGGAGCGGCTCAAAAGCGGCTGGAGAGCTCACGGGAGGCGTGCAGGTGCGTTTTGGTGGCGTCGCAGAAGGGCCGAGGAGCGTGTGCTGCCTCAATGGGCGCTTGTGGGTGTGCTTGTGGCGTAGTGGGAGTAGTTTGAGGCGAGTACAAGCTCGCGAATTTACTTGGGAGCGGCAACAACGGAATGTACACACGCGAACAGGCGCCCAAGAGAGTGGAAGAGGTGGTGATGGGGGCATGCGCTGACTCATTGAAGGATTTGTGAGTGTGTTGACGCGGGCTGGTGGCGTGTTCCGTGCTGTTCGAGGCTTCCAAAAGCGCGCAAAGCCCCTCCAAAGGGACCGAAGAGCAAGGTGGCTGCTGCACGATCGAGCTGGCGCGTCGCAAGAGAGAAGAGAGAGCGGGCCGGGTGCGTTTAGTGTCTAAAGTATATGTGTGGGTGCGATGCCGTTTTGCCATCAGATCGAGCTTGACTACAACCCCAAAGCAAGCGCAATCGGCAGAGCACAGCTAACACGAGAGAGCTGCAATTATGTGCATGCATCAGATCGCTTCATCTAATGAGTTTAAATAGAAAACCTGGACAGTTCTGGACAATTCAGTTCGCCAAACACGAGCCTGGGCAGAAAATGGTTGCTCATTGATTTGCTTGTGTGCGAATGTGTGCGGAACGGCAGCAATGTGTGGGTGAGGCGTCCGAGAGTGCCCCCGCAGATAGATCTGGCGCTCGAGAATTTTTTAGGACCCTTGCAGTCGAGTAGTGTCAGAAGCACCCCACCCGACAGGGACGACGGAGGAGGCGCAGGCGACGAGAGCTTGAACAACGACAAGACTAAGAGCCGGCCCACGACCCTGCGACGATCGCCTCGGCTCGAGACGGCTGCGGTACCGACACGATGCTGAGCTCGCATCCCACGAACACTAACAGACGCAGTGAACAAGGCAAAAGAAGAGACGCAAGCAACGTTGGCTCCGCGGCGAAACCCGTCCACGCTTGCTCGATCGGCTCTGCAGCAGACCATGGCTGATCTGGACGACGAAGTGGAGGGGAAGGCGCCGCCTCCCACAAGGTTTCATGTGACGCGAGCCGTGATATCTCAGCACCGAGCGAATGTCGTCAAGAGCATCGCCGCGACAGGGAGGGCACGACAGCGCGCGGAATTGCGGTGAAGGCGACGTAAAAGCGTGAAACATCTCCGTCGAACAGGCCGGACGACGACAACGCGCATCCACCAAGTGACGAGTTGGAGATGAGCGACAGAGGCGACGCGAGGGATGCCTCCGGGATCCAATCCAGGACGTGACAGGATCCCGTTTAGGTTTTGAAGTTCACTATCCGTGTCGAACCGTCCAAGCTCGAGCACAAGAACTGGGCAATCTAGATGAAGCGCCTGGCCGACTACTCAGCCACCACGCACCAACTTATCCGCGTTCCTGAAGGCATGAGCTGTGCGCAGAGCAACAAGCGGATATTGAGCACAAATGCTGCCCAACGTGGCGACGCTGTCTGTAATGGGCTCTCCAATCCCATTACATGGAGATCGATGCGGACCACATCATCTCTGGTGCGTACCGTTGGGACACGGTTACCGATAGCAATACCGGTAATT
>SMMQ01002256.1:49682-65767 GCA_008271595.1 [Pythium] brassicae (nom. inval.) | reverse complement strand
CTCTCCCCCCCCCCCCCCCTCCCCCTTCTTGTTTCGAGTAGACGGATGAATGAATGAATGAATGAATGGATTGATCGATGTAGTCGTTGTCGTTGAGGCTCACGGGCACGGACAAATAATGGACATTGCATGTGTTGCGACGACAGTCTCCCTCAGTGCCTCGACTTGGTCCTTAGTGGAGCCGCTCGTTCAACCACGGACATCGTCACGCACTCATGGCTGCTGTTTGACTTCCTGCTGCTGCTGTAGTTGTTGAAAGGCCGTCTTGCTGTTCATGTCGGCAGCGTCGGATCCCCCCCCCAGTGGTTTTGTCCGTGGTGGTCGCCTCGCCTGCCTGAGAAGGAGCCATCGCAGATGCCCGAGGCGTCGATAGCTCGACTCCCAATCGCCTGGACTGCGAGACGCAGGCCGCTTACTGCGTTTCATAGCCCTTTAGCGCGCGCACACTATAAACCACGGACGGACCAGGGGGGGGGCACATTGCACACATTGAACAGCTACAGCGCAACTTTGACGGCGGGACGCGACGACTGCGATCTGTCTGAACAGTCCGAGAGGCTCGACAGCTCGCTCTCACATGTCGACGACATTGCTATGAACACGCTCGAGCCGCGAGCAGAGACTCGGGCCTCTGATACTCTCGGCTCGGATGCTGCGCCGAAGAGACTGTCTCCGTGCGATCCACCAGCTGCTCGCGAGTCCCGCTCGAGCGGGGTCTGGAACTCGACCATCTCCGGGAGCAGCGCGTCGTCGTCCTCTTCGTGGAACACAAGCCGCGTCGGGTGCTGCGAGAGCCAGTCGCTGCCGCGGAGCACGCGAGGGTTCACTGTCGCCTTAGCGTCGCGCTGCGAGAGCGCCCGCAGCGCGAACATCAACATGATCGCGTGTCGCGCGAACCACGCGAGGAGCACGACCGAGTTGAGCACGACGAAGGCCGTGGCCGACCGCGACCGCACGGCGCCGGACGCGTCGGTGGCGTCGAGGAACGCGAACGCGATCGCGTAGTTGGCGATCTTGACCACGCCGAGCGCGAACGTGAAGACCCCGACCGAGAGGCTGACGAATCCGGCCTGGAAGAACACGGCGACGATGTACACGACCTGCATCCCGAGCAGCGCGAGGATCAGTGCCGTCGCCGACCCCGCGACCGTCATCGAGCCGATTAGCACGCCGCTGCTGAGCTGCACGAGCGCCACGACGACGAAGAAGAGCCGTCGCCGGTACGTGTACGCGGCGTAGAGCGAGCCCCAGACCGCGAGGTTCTTGACGTCCGCGAGCTCGTCCGCACCCTTGCGGTAGAGCGCGCGCGCGCACTGGAGCAGCACGCCAAAGCACACGAGGCCGAGCACCGCGATCGACAGGACGAGCGAGCCGGTGGACACGACGTGCGAGTCGACCTGCATGGCGATCTCGAACGTCGAGAAGAGGCTGAGCGGGTAGAGCGCGAAGAGCCAGATGAGCACGCAGAGCCCGAGGAAGCGCAGCGACACGAAGCGCAGCCCGTACACGCTGCCGTAGTTCGCCTCGACGGACGCGTAGTTGTCGACCGCGTCGAACTTGTCCTCCGCCTTGCGCTTCGCCAGGAGCACGATCGCGACGTAGACGAGGAAGAGCGCGCCGAACACGAGCACGAACGCCAGCGACGAGAAGAGCAGCAAGCTGCCCTCGTCGACGCCGATGCGGTCGCCGAACGCGACCACGCCCGTGAGGACGACCGCCTCGAGGCGCCGCCGTGCCATGCCCCCCGCGCTGCTGGTCGGGAGGAGGAAGAACGACCAGGAGAACGCGTCCGTGAAGTCCCAGAGGAAGTAGGGCGTCCGCGGGAGGTCGAGCTGCGAGAGCGAGCCCATCTGCTGCAAGTATCCGAGGTACACGACAAACTCCCACGAGTTCGGAGCCCAGAGCAAGCCCGCGCTGCCCTTTGACCAGTCCACGCCCGGGTCGAGCGAGACGTAGTGGAAGAACAGCAGCAGCGCCACGGAGATGCCGGCGACCGTACACGCCACATACCGCACGGCGTCGTGGAACGCCGCCGCGTTCTTCGACATGGCGAGGGCGTTGACAGGGTTGTCGCGCGTCCTGCCGCCGATTACGTTGGTCTTGCGCGTGCGGGCGGTCGATGACGTCGTCGTGGGTGTCTCGCCATCGCGCTTCGCCGCGTCTGGCGCGGCGGTCGCCGTAGTGGTGCTGTCAGCCTTTGGCGACGTGCTCGGCGCTGAGGCCTCCTTGTCGCCGCGCATGTACTTCTTGGCGTTGTCGTCCACGATCTGGATGTTGAAGATGATGTTGGGCTTTGGGGTCGGCGACGGTGTCGGCGATGATGAAGCCGTCGGCGGAGATGCCGGCTTAGATTCCGGCAAAGATGATGTTGGCCCTAGTGTCGGCAACTCTGTCGGCGACGGTGACGGGGAAACATCCCCACCCGCACCTGACGGAGAACTTGAGGGGAGTTTTTCGTGTGGGTGCGGTGTACCGACACTCGGCTCCGGAGTGTCCGGTTGCTGCGAAGCGTAGGTGGGCGTCGTAGTCGTGGGGATTGCCGGCGTCGGAGACGCGGGGATTGCCGGCGTCGGAGTGGGGAGGATTGGCGGCGTCGGTAGTAGCGGTTGTGACGTCGGCACTGTGGGCGTAGATGACGGGCCCGGGGTCGCGACAGGAGGTGGGACCGGAAGAGGAATGGTCTCGACCGGCGGAGGCTGCGGGATCGACGGAAGCGTTGGCAGCACGATGTCGGCGAGGCTGCCCGTACCGACCGCCGCGCTCGAGTCCAGCAGCGCGGGTGTCGCGTGCACGGCTTCGATCGAGCTGCTGTGCGGCGCCGGCACGAAGCCCGCGGCTTCGCCGACATCGCCGCTGTCATGTTCTGCTGTCGCGGTTGGCGCGCGCGCGGCGACCGCGAGCAACCCCACGAGCGCCACAAACCTGTGCTTCATCCCGAGCGAGCGTGCACTCGACGCAAAAGGCGCTGCGTTGCAACACGATGTGCGCTGGTGAGCTCAGCTACTGCCGTTGCTGGATGGCACGCTGGCCGGTTGATTGCGCGAGTGGCAGTTGGCGCCTGACGGCGCAGGAAGGAAGGAAGAATTGGTGAATGTGGCCGGGAGCCGGAGTGAGACGCTCTTCTGCTTGTCAGCGCACTGATACTGTTACAAAGCCCTCGCGCGCGGCGCGGATGGAGCTGATCGCGTTGCCTCCCGATCGGGGTGCGTGCCCAGCTGGGGGCTGGGGCGGAAAAGGCAGCGCTTAAGGCTGAACTCTCGCCGATTGCTTGCCAAGCGCGACGTGCGTCGGAGTGTGTGCCCGTTGAGCCTTTGCGAGCGCCTTCAGGCTTCCACTGCGACGCTGTTGTTGAACGACAGGATGGCGCTCCTCACCAGTTCAAAGAGTGGCGCGAACACTGCAAACTCAGCGACACATGGAGCCAGTTCTAAGCGATTAGACAGGTTTCCTCTCAAACAGACTCAAAAAACCAAACCAGCAGATCTGCTTGTGCGATTGATTCAGCGAGCGGTCAACACGGCGTCGACGAACAGTACGTTTAGTACACTTGGCTTGGTCTCACCCGTTGGTCTAACCTCCGCCCGCAATCCACATCCGAGGCGCTCACAGCTCGAGAGACAACGGCTTGGCAGACTTGGCAGCGACGATATACACGTAAAGGCATTGCAAAGGCGCTGAACCCCCGGATGAAGAAGCATTTTGTTGCAGAAATTCTGAACCCAGGGTTCGCTTTGTGATCGTCAGTGTGTCGATTCGACACGCACGTTGTCGGTCGTCTCTCAACTCCAGCGCTTGCGAAGATAGGCGTGTCGATTCACCGGCTTGTTGATCTCGGTACATGTACTCATTCGCTTCATCGCGTTGCGATTGTTAGTGTCGGGTCCCGCTTCACGCCGCATGCGGCCACGTTCTGAAACGAAGGCAAAGTCCCGGACTGCACAACAAGCATGTTGATCGTTCTCTCGGATTCCGTGAGTGCTGTATATATGGATGCAAGCGAGCGATGCACCACGAAGGCGCTCGGATTGTCTACTCCGGTCCCACGTCGTCCGTGGCGGCGATGTCCATGTACAACGCAGGCGCCTTCTTCTTGGCGGCGATGCCGGCGTACAACGCAGGCGGCTTCTTGGTGGCCACTGCCATTGTGGTTGTCGATGACGCGACGTCGCTCTGCGTGTAATTCGACGCCCCTACCACTGAGGAAGTGTTGTACTTCGAGGGCGCCGTACCGGTGGACGATCTCTTCGACATGACGGCGTTCAGACGCAGCAACTTCGGCGCGAGCATGAAGAGCATGACGACCACCGTGCAGAAGAGCAGCGTGATGGAGAGGAAGACGTAGAACGGCGCGGCGGCGAGGTCCACAAGGTACGTCAGCGGGATGATCACGAGGCTGCCGATGAGCACGACGAGCGCGGACGCGAAGATCCACATGGACTCCTGGAAGTCCCCGGAGACGTTGCGCACGAGGAACGAGATGTAGAGACCCATGAAGAGCAGGATCGCTTTCCAGAAGATCAGCAGCGCGCTGAAGATGAAGCTCGACGACTCGCAGTAGATCTGGTCGATCTCGCCGCGGAACTCGAGCGCGGGCTTGACCGTCGTCGTCGGCGCCGGGAAGTCGACCGCGAACCACACCGTGATGATCAGCACGTCGACGGCGAAGAAGAGGAAGAAGAACTTGAGCATCATGAAGAGCGAGACCTTGACGCGCTTCATGGCGCTCTTCATGAAGACGCGGTAGACGCGGAGAGATTTGACGAAGAGCGAGCTAAAGATCGTGGTGAAGCCCGTCGAGATGGCCACGGGCCGCACGCCGCACAGGAAGTGGGACGGCTTGCCGGCGTACACGATCGCAGCCACGCAGATGAACACGCCTCCGAGCAGCATCAGCTCCAGTAGCTCGTACTGCGAGCGCTTGATGACTGGCACGTCGCGATGTCTGAAGACAAACACCATCGCGATGACCAGGAAAATCGCGACGATGAGTATGAGGACGAGGATCCCTGTGAACGTGGACGAGTTCATTGGCATGTACTCGCAGTTGACGAGCACGGACACTGGCAGCGACACGCCGTCTCTGCACTCGGCGGACTTGGTCGGGAAGCTCGCGTTCGCGATGAGCCAGAAGAACGTGACGCGGCGCTTGGCGCTCGAGTCGCACGCCGAGATGTTGTAGTCGTAGAACGAGGCGTCGCACTCGGGTTTCTCGGTGATCCAGTCGATCCACCGGCGCTCGTCCTCGAGGATCCAGCTGCACGTGCGACTCGTCACGATCGCGGGTGGCAACGCGGAGAACCCGCCGTCGCACACGAAGGGCTTGGAGGCGTTCTGCGGGTTCGGGTCCTTCCACCTGAACTCCACCGACCGCGTGAGACTGCCGTTCTCGCACCCTCTCACTTCGAAGTCCATGTGCGTGTCGAGCGAGCAGAGCGGCGGTCGGTCGAGCCACAGCCTCCAGACGTCGTAGTTCGCCTTGATCCAGTTGCACGCGGCGCGGAACTCTGGCGCAGACTCGGTCGTGTCCTTGGGCGTGTCGAGGTACGTTCGGACGAGAGCGTTTTCGTTCAGGTCGGAGAGAGTGTACTTGGCCACGAGGAGCTGCAGCGGGAACGTGTTCTGGATCACGCCCGACGCGTACTTGGAGATCTTGGTGGCGGGGAAGTCCACGGCGACCGGGTTGTCCGTCTTCTGGCCGTACCCGTTCTCGCCGAAGGTGCCCGTGGCTGCGACGACGCTCTCTGGCACAGCGTACGGGAGAAACACGCGCTGGAAGAGCGCAGAGTGACGCAGCAGGAACACGTCCGGCAAGTAGTGATAGAAGAGCACGGGCAGTCCCTGCTTCTGCGCCGCGAGCGCGTACTGCTCGAGCCCGTCGTAGCCGATGAAGCAAAAGTATGTCGGCACGTTGAGGTTTGAGAGCGCTGCCTGAACGTATCCGGGGTCGTAGTAGTCGTACATCATCATCACGACCATGCATTTGCCGCCGCTGGCCTCGCGCTGCGTGCACGCGAACGACTTGGAGCAGCCATCTTTGCAGCCGAGACTGCCGTCCGCGCAGCCATTCTCCTTGATCGGGAAGAATGCGCTGTTGTTCGCGAACTTGTCGTAGCCGAGCGCGCTAATCAACGCGTCGTTCTTGACGTAGTACTTCCAGAAGTCTGCGTAGAACGGAGGCGAGTAGAGCGAGCTGTCGGCGCCTTTCGTGGCGAAGTCGACGGTGGTATAGAGACCCGAGTAGCCGAAGTAGCCCATCGCACCGGCAAAGTACGTCTCGTTCGCGTACACTGCGAGCTTGCGTTCGCGTGCCGGGTTTGCCCAAATCTCGAGGTTGACGTGCGAGGGGGTGCACTTGCCGGAGCGAACCGAGGACATGCGCTCGGTGGCTTGGTTCGACCCGCCAATCGAGTAGAACGAGACCTGGTAGCCATACTGCGCAAGCCAAGACGCCGAGAAGCGAATGTGGTTAGCCGTTCCTGCCTTGAGGGCCTCGACAGTCGAGTTCATGGACGTGAAGCGCACGCTGGTACGTACGATTTCTGTGGCGAGGATCGAGAACAGGAAGCTCGTCGTCGTGTGCGTGACGCCGCCGTTGAGCTCGACGATGAGGGAGCCGTTCACGGAGCCCTTCTTGATCACCTTGCCGTTCGTGTCCACCTGCGCGCCGATGCCATACACAGCTGCGCCACTTGGGATGCAGCTATCCGCGAAGACATTCGGGTCGCTCGTTCTCGGATCGTCCACCTGCATACGCGGCATGCGTAGTAGTCGCAAGTGTGCGCCAATGAACACAGATTCGTTGACGCGAGCTTCGATGGTTGTCAGCCCTGGCGCTGCAACGTACGCGAAAGCGTGGGTACTTGAGCGCTGGCTGGAGAAACGGGTGCGCGAGGCGTCCGAGCGCGTCGCGGTCGTTGCGCGAGACGCCGAGCTTAATCTCCATCGCCGACACCCACGCGTCATCGAGACACGTGCCGAGGAGCTGGTTTGGTGCGAGTGCAGACTGAATAGCGAGAGGCTGCATGCCAACAATTTAGTAGTCTGTCGTTCAGCAAGGCGACACGTTGCTTGAATAGACACAGCGCTTCCGGCACGCACCGCCAGCGACGCGAGAGCAGCGAGCAGCGTCCAGGTCGAACTTATGAGTACTCGGCACCGCCATGGAGCTGGAGGTGCCGCCGGACGACGCGAGGGTCCCATACCGTCTCCTCTTGCTGAGAAACGAGTCTGGCGCGGTCAGTGAAGATCAGTGGTTGGTGTTCGTTTCACTTTTGTCATTGGTCATTTAAAGCTTGGAAACGAAGAGGACTTGCAGGTGCTGGAGGACTTACAGGTGCCGGAGGACTTACAGGTGCCGGAGGACTTACAGGTGCCGGAGGACTTTGCTAAGAAGCAGGCCCGATACTCTGAAGGAGTGGTGTGGTGCTGTTTTCCTTGTAGGGCATAACAACTCAGCACACTCTCGGACTTCCGGACGCGCGCTGCCCTTGTTGATATTGACCACGTCGAGCTGGCCGCGCCAGGGCCCAGCCGGGCCCTGATTCTTGCCGTCGAAGACGAGCACGAAGTGGCTTGTGAAGCTTGGCAGGGACTGCAGTGTCGAACGGCCAACCGCCGCATGTGCGCTCCCACATACAAGAGCAAGAAGAGCGAATGCTTCGAGCAGAGGATCATGGCGGCGGCTCCGTTCAAGGACCGTCCCCGATCAGCGTTGGATTGAGGGACCATTTGAAGCGACGACAGCAGTTGCACGGCTCGCCGCAGCATCAATTCCAGCAGCTCGGGACTGCGAGCGCTTGGTGGTGACTGGGACGTCGCGATGCCTGAAAGCCAAACACCATCGCGACGACCAGGAGAATCGCAGCGACGTGGATGAGGGCGAGGCTTCCTGTGATGTGGATACTGTAAGTTCGCCAACGTGAAGTCGCAGTTGACAAGCGTGGACAGACACTCGCAGGTGACAAAACTCAGGGAACCCGAAAAGGTCGCAAGAGGAACTTGTGAGCTTCTCTGAGTGCTCGCTCTCCTCTGAAGCTGCGTCGCCGCCTCTCGCCGCCCACTCGCAAGCTGCGAGGCTCTGGATGAGCCGCGACGTCGTGGTGAACAGCGGGATCTTCGTACTGCGGCTCTACGTGCAGGCGCTGCTGTACTTCCCCCGCCTCTTGTGCGTGTTCGTTTCCACGCGGTGGCGTCCTTTCTAAACACGAAATGAGTGGCTCACGCACTGTCATTCGTTCGCGGCTGCGCCACCAGCGTGCAACTCAACTGGCGCTGGAACCCGGTCGTGGTGCTCGCGCGCCGCCTGCTGCTCCGAGTGATGAGCAGCACAGACGCGCCATCGAGCGGCGATGGGGACCCGGTAAGCGCGCCAACCACAGCGGCACCGGCGGCGGCCGACGCCGACGCCAGCGGCGCGACGCACTCCCCGGCGCAGCCGCTGCGCTGGCTCGAGGCCGGGGAGCGCGGTGGCGAGCGCGTGGCGATCGTGAGCTACCCGCGTTCAGGCAACTCGCTCATGCGCGGGCTGCTCGAGAAGATCACGGGCGTGTACACTGGCTGCGACACGCGTCCAGACCGGTCGCTGAGCCAGGAGCTGCAGCAGTACGGCATGAAAGGCGAGGTACGCGCGTGCGTGTGTCGTGTGTCGTGTGTCGTGGGCGTAGGGACACAAAGCGGAGACGAGGAGCTGACAGCGCACTTATTGCTGCAGGGCGTCGTGGACGAGTCCGTGTGGTTCGTTAAGACGCACTTCCCCGAGCGCGTCGGCTGGCAGCCGTTCGCGATCCGGAAAGCGATCGTCGTCGTGCGCAACCCGTGGGACGCGATCGACTCGTACTTCAACATGACGCTCACGAACTCGCACAACAAGAGCGTGCACGAGTCCCAGTACGCGCGCTTCGCCGACCGCTGGGACGGCCTCGTGCGCAACGAGGTCGACGTCTGGATGAAGTTCCACCGCTACTGGACAGCGACGGTCGACATCCCGATCATCGTCGTGCGCTACGAGGACCTGCTCGTGCACCGGTGCGTGTGCCGACGCTGTTCTTATCCGCCGCGCGCTGTCGGGCTACTAAACGCTTTCGTGTTTCTCTCTCTCTGTGCCGTGGTATGTTGTCGCAGCGCGGAGACGCTGCGCCGCGTGTTCCTCTTCCTCACAGACCAGCCGAGCCTCGACGGCACCGAGTGGCAGCAGCGCATCGACCGCGTCGTCGCGACGAGCGGCGAGCACTCGGGCCCGTACGTGCCCCGCAGCGGCAAGATCGGCGCGTCGTTCCGCCACTTTTCGCCCGCGCAGTTCGAGCACGTGCGGACGACTGCGAAGCTGCCGCTGCGGGGCTTTGGATACGACCCCGAGACGCAGCGCTTCCCGGCCACGATCGAGCTGCCGCGGCGGCAGGTCAAGCCCGGCCGCTCGCCCGGCGCGGTGCTCGAGATCTCGACCGACGCTGCGCGCGAGATCCGGAAGAAGAGCGACGTGTACGGCCGCTTCTCGACGTGGTTCCGCAAGGCGCTCGTGGACCCCGTGATCGCGAGCGACGGCACAGAGCTCAACGTCGACGAAGTGCTGCTCGCGCGCGAGAAGCGCCGCCAGGAGCACGACGCGGCGCAGCAGCTGGCAGGCGAGCAGCGAGCAATGGGCGAGTGAATAGGAACCGTACGTACGAGCTGCGTGCCAGGGGCAGGGGGCTGCGAAGCTCAACAGAGTGCTGTTCAACGAAAGGAATGGATGGTGGTGAAGAGAGAGGAGCGAGCGCCGCTGTTTCGAGCGGAGCAGCTGGTTCCGGGCGCCTAGGACGCGATCGGCTTGAGCGCTGTCTCGATGCGCTCGACTGTCTCGAGCAGCTTGAGCTTGAACGCGTCGTCGAGGCACTCGACTGCCTGCGTGACGTGGTCGACAGTCGCAGCGACGCCGCTCGGCGTACGGATGTGGATCTTGTTCGTCTCAAAGTCCAGGTCCACGTCGCCGTACTGGTCCTTGAGCAGCCGGAAGACGATGAGCAGGTTCAGTGCTTCCTGGTCGGCTTCGCCGAGCGCGCGCGCCGCTCGCTCCAGCTCAGACGCGGTCTCCAGCTCGACCGCAGCATGAGCAGAGTGTTCGGGCGCCTCCGTCGCTGTCTCGGTCTTCATCAGCTCCTGCTCGAGCTTCACCTTGACCTCCTGGACGCGCTCGGGCTCGGTCTTGATCATCGCCTCGTCGTCGTCCGCGCCGTCGCCCTCCTTGCCCGCGTGCGCGTGCGCGTGGCCAGCGTCGCTCGGCTTCGAGTGGTCGTGCGGGCACGCGGCGGTCGGGTGGCCGCTGAGCTTGAAGCTCGCCGGGCTCGCTTGCGCGTGCATCGCGAGCGCGATGACCGAGTCGGCGATCATGTCGGCGGTCGGCGCGGACGTCCACTCGACCAGGAGCTTGTCCGGCCCGGCGCGCGTCACCACGACCTGTCCACACACGACGAGGCGGCCCGTGGCCGGCGCGTCCGCGACCGCGACGTCCTCGTACATCTGCTGCACGAACGCCTGGAGCACGTCGAACGAGTGGTGCTGGAACGGCACGTGTTGGCGCTGCGTGATCGTCCCGGCGACGAGCTTCGTGTACGTCGAGAGGTCCTCCTTGTGCATCAAGTGGGTCTGCGAGTCCACCTCGACGAGCAGCCCGGCGATGACCTTGCCGTGCTGCGGCTGCTCGCACGCGAGGCCGCCGATCGCCTTGGCGATCTTCTCGCCCTTGAATTCGAGCACGATCTCGTGCATGTTGGCCGGCGTGAAGATCGTCGGATGGTACACTTTCGGGTCGTGGAACTTCTTCGCGAGCGCCGACTTGAGCCGCATCATCTCGTTCTTCTCGCCGTGCACGAGCACAATGTTGGGCGGCACGAGCTTCTCGACAAAGCCGCTCGTGCCGACAAAGTCCGCGTGCGCCGAGAACGAGATGTACTCGACCGTGCAGTTCATCGGGATGACGCGGCCGTCGAGCGCGACGATCTCGGTCGGCTCGGACAGGATCTTCTTCGCGAGCGTGCCCTCGACGACGTAGCCCGGGATGATGCACGCGTTGCGCTTGTCCGCGCACCAGCGCTCAAAAAGCTGGCGCGACACGCCGCTCTGGAGCATACCGGGGCTCGCCATTACGACCGACGGGCCCGAGTCGTCAAAGTCTTCGAGGCTCTTGAGGTTCGAGATGTGCTCAAACTGGAACGGGTTCGAGATCGCGATCTGCTTGCGGATGCGCTCGTTCATCATGTTGATGTACGTCTGGTACACGCGCAGCGCCTTCGCGGCGAGCTTGGACGCAAAGTAGATCGGCACGTCCTGCAGGTCCGGGTGCGCCTGCCAGTGCTCGTCGAGGATCAGCAGCAGCTCCTGCGTGCGCCCGAGCGCGAACACGGGGATGAGGCACCGGCCGCCGCGGCGCACGACCGCCTCGACCTGGCCCGTGAAGCGGCCCTCGCGCTCGACGACCGACTGGTGCACCTGCACGCCGTACGTCGACTCGACAATGAGCACGTCCGGCGAGCACGCCGGGAGCTCCGCGGCCATGAGGTGCCGGTCGTTCTCGAGCGAGTAGTCGCCCGTGTAGAGCACCTTGACGCCGCCGATCTCGATCAGGTACATGCACGCGCCGAGCACGTGGCCAGCGTTGTAGGGCGTGAACTTGATGCCGTTGTGCAGCTTCTCCTGGTGAAAGTCGATGATCTCGACCTTCGCCACGCAGCTGTTGAGGTCCTTGTCGTCGTAGATCTGGTCGTCCACCGCGATGTTCGAGACGCGCAGAAAGTCGCGCAGCATCATCTGCATCACGGCCTTTGTCGGGTGCGTCATGAACACGCGGCCGCGGAAGTTCGTCTTCTCGGTAAAGTGCGGCAGCGCGGCCACGTGGTCGATGTGGAAGTGCGTGATGAGCAGCAGGTCGATCTCCTCGGCCTCGACGCCGTCGAAGAACGGCAGGCTGCCGTGCCCCGAGTACCCCGGGTGCACGCCGCAGTCGAGCATGATCGTCTTGCCCTTGAACTTGAGCACGATGCACGAGCGCCCGACCTCGTTGCCGGCGCCCAGCGGCATGATGCGCATCACGTGGCGCTCGTCCGCGGCCTCATCCGCGAGTCGCCGCTTCGCCATCCTCGCCCGTGCTGTTGAGCGGCGGCGGCTGCTGGGTCGGCTGGTGGTGCTACTATTGGTCAGCGAGGATTCGCGAGAATGCGTGTGCCGCGGAGCGAATGGGCTTGAAGCGAGAGTGATAAAAATGGGGGTTAACTGTACGGTCGATCCAAGTACAGTGTCTTCTTATTTTTATCGCTATAGCTGCGGGGTGTTGGTTGAAGCGCGCAACCTCGCGACTCCACTGCAAGGCAGTCAGTCTCAAGGCGAGGACAGCGCCATGCAGCGAGCGCGTCGTGGCTGGCAACCTGGCGGCTGTGGCTAGAGACTTTGAATTGTGGTCGTGGGCGACCGCCCCTGAGGCCCAGAAAGCGAGATACGAATGGCTGCCATGCATTTGCCATGGAGGAGGGAGGGAGGGGGGAGGACACACAATCCTGTCCAGAAACACTCGGTTGCTCGCAGTCGCAGTCGTCATCAACCAGCACGCAGAGGACAGCGCGTGTGGCGAAGAAGCGCGCGCTGATCAATCGGATGTGCTGCAAACGTTGTGGTGATGGTGACGCCACCGCCATCGCACTGCCGCCGCCATCACCAGCAGCAGCAGCGAGCAGTCGAAAAGATCGCGCGTCCTTTGCCAGCGCGGCCCAATTCACTTGCGCTCACTATGCCTCCTAGCAATCGGCCATTTGTTCTCTGCGGCTTCTTCAAGCGCCGCCACTTCCGCTTTCGCTAACAGACGACGACGACGACGACGGCGACGGCCACAGGAAGCGGCCTTGCACAGCAACGACAACCACGGGAGGCAGCCAGTCCCATCAGCCAACTACCGCACAGTCCGCCACGTAATGAACTTTGTGGCGCCGTCGGCCGCGAGCAAGCGGCCGCTCGACACGACAACGCCCAGTAGCAGCGATGGACCCCGTCCTTCCGGGCCCGCCCCCAGCAAGATCCCAAAGCTCCTCCGCGGGCCGTCGTCGTCCGCGTACCCGGCGCTACGCTTCGCGTACGGCTCCCCGTCGCGCCCGTTCGCGCCCGGGGCCACCGCACAGCTCAGTCCGCCGAGCGCCGCGTCTGCTGCGGCCGTGCCGGGCTGCAGCAGCACGCCCGCGAATGCGCCGCCCGGGCGCCTGCGCCAGAGCTACTTGGACGTGCTCGACGCGCAGCGCAAGAGCCCGAAGAAAGCGCCGGCCGCGGCGCGGCGCTTCGACTTTGACGCGCACGAGCTCAACACGCCCCCCGCGGCCGTGCGCCGGCCACCGGGCGTGGCTACTGCGCACCACGACGTGCTCATGCACGACAGCGCCACGCTGGCGGCGGGAGAGCGGCGCGGCGGTGACTGGCACGTCCTGGACCACGCGCGGCCGTTCTATGACCGGCGGGGCGGCCACACAGAGCCGCAGCCACCGCCGCCGCCAGTGTTTGCTGCTGGCCGCGGTGTCGTAGACGCCGTCAACCCGGACGTGGTGATGAAGCTCGTGGGCCCCGCAGCGCATCCGCAGGCATTCGACCTCGGGTTTGGCGCGCACCACGACGGCCAACGGCAGCCGCCGCAGCAGCAACAGCAAGAGTTCATGCAGCAGCAGCACCACCACCACCGCCGTCCGTTGCCGCAACAACATCAGCAGCTGCAGTTTGCACACAGGGCCCACGTCCAAGGCCAGCCGCTGTACCGCCCGCAGCACCAGCCGCCGACCGACCAGAAAGAGAACAAGCCAGCGTCGTCCACTGCGACGCGGGTTGCGAAGCCAGTCCCGAAGCGCATCTTCACGCCGCGGATCGCGTCGGACGCAGTGGCGCATGCGTTCCCGACCGTGAGTATGAAGGAGGGAGGGGTTCGTGTTGTTCGTGTTGTTTCGAGTCCGCGTGCTGACGGGGTTTCTGTGGTGCGACCTCCACTCTGTAAGCAGCTTGTGGCGAGCGGACTGGCGGCCCCGAGCGACAGCGCGGCAGGGTTCCATGCGCCACAGCTCCCGTTCGCGCCGTCGGTACGCAGCGCTGCTGGTTCCTGGTTACTGGTTCCGGGCTGCTGCTCACTGCTTGGAGGATGGGAGGTCACTCGTACTCACTCGTGTGATGCAGGGAGCGGCGAAGCCTTTCCAGCAGGCTGGGGGCTTCCCGCGGAAGCTGCCGCTCGACTCGCCGCGCAGGGTCCAGAGCAGCTTCGTGCTTGGGAGCGACCTCGCGCCGGATGAGCGGACGCTCTTCGAGAGCGACTCGAGCGACGACGAACTCGCGATGATCAACAACTACATCTCGCTGTCGCAGGACAAGCTCCAGGACCTGTCGTTCCAAGACGCCTCGAGCCGGAGCGACGAAGGGCAGTCGCTCGTGCTCGCGCTCGGTGAGAGCTTCGCCCAGATGATCACGGGCGACGAGAAGCGCGCGATGAAAGCGCACGGCATCTACGTCATCCCGCTGTCGAAGGAGGAGCCGGCACCGGTCACGCTCGGCCGCGACAAGTTCCAGTCCGTGTTTGGCGAGAAGATCTACGGCGCCGACATCTACTTCCTGAGCCGGCGGCACTGCGTTCTCGACGTCGCGCACCGGTCGCCGTCGTCGTCGAGCGGCAAGGGGAAGAGCGCGGTCTCGGTCGTCGTCGAGAACACGAGCACGAATGGGCTCTGGGTGAACAACCAGATGCTCAAGATGCGGGAGCAGCGACGACTGCACCTGGGCGACGTCGTGTCGCTGATGAAGATTTCGAGCAAAGGGGTGCGTGGAACGCTGGGCTGCGTGGCTGGAGCGGCGAGACGATCGATGGATGGCGTGGAGGGTGTTGGGCTCATCGACCAACGGTGAATGCTGCTGACAGGGTGAGGTGTCGCTCTCGTACAGCCTGAAGATGGTCAACTCTCGTCGCGGGCCGATCGACAGCAGTCTTCTGAATCGCCCGTCGATCAAGCCGCGCGAGCCACTGTCCGACTACGAGAGCGACGCTGAGAAACAGTCGCAGTCGGCGTCCGACCAACCGACAGACCAGTCGCCGCCAGCCACAGTCGCAGTCGCAGCGGAGGAGAAAGTGGTGCCGCCAGACAGTGAGGTGACGGTCGGCGTCGAGAGCGAAGTACCGGCTTCAGTCAAGCTGCTCGTGTCGCAGGGCGTGGTGCTGGTACGGCTGGACGCTGCTATCGTATCGTGGTTTGCGTGGCTTGCGTTGGCTGAACGAGCCGACGCTGACACGACCTCTGTCGCTAGAGTGTGCAAATCGCAGAGCCGTTCTCGACGACCGGAGAGGTCAGTCGGGCGTCCGACCAGGTTCGTTCGCCTCGACACACCTTCTCTAGCGAGCACTCAGAGTCAGTGACCAGAGCTGACGTTGTTCCTCTGGTTTGTGTGCAGCATCGCGGGTATCGCGAAGAGCTTTCGGGCGTCTTCTCTACCTTCCAGACGATCGACGGTGTCGAGGTGAGGGAGGTGGCAGCGTGGGTTACGTCAAAGACGACAATGCGTGTTCGAGGGCTCAAGCGAGGGATTGTACGCGCTTTCCGTGCCTCCAGGTGAACTACGCTTCGGCCACCTCCGTGTCGTTCAAAAGCGCGCTACGAGACGACGTGAGCGTCGTGCTCTATGCCGGTGACGGGGATGAGACTCGAATCAGTACGGAGGACTCGAATGGTATGCCCGAGAGGCTGACAAGGAGCGAGTTGGCCGAGTTTCTCATGACCGGTACGAACAAGCTGCTGTCAAAGTGCGACGCCGTACAATGTGGTTCCTTCATCGCCTGATCGGACGACACTGTGGCACCTTACAGAGCCTGGTGCGCGGACAAAGCTGGTGGTCGTGTTCGCGCCGTCCGCCGCGATCGGTGCGTCGTTGGTCTGCCTCAAGTGGTGACTACCTGCAAGCCCTCACTGGGATAGAAAGCAGCAGCTCCACTGACTCCGTGCCCGGTGTAGTCTCGATGCTCAAAGTCTGCGGGCTGGCGAACATCGTCTTCGTCAACGCCTCGAGCCAGTACCGAGCAAGAGCCGTGGCGTTCCTGAGGTATGACGACA
>SMMQ01002256.1:26375-43520 GCA_008271595.1 [Pythium] brassicae (nom. inval.) | reverse complement strand
CGGTGCTGCCTGCTTGTCGCGCAATGCCCCCTCCCCCCCCCCTCCCCTTTCCAGGACGCGCAAGTGCAGAGCGTAGAGACGGTCGGCAACGACGCGCTGAACGGGCTCATGGAGTTCTCGGTGCCGACGCAGTTCCCCAAGCCGCACGCCGAGTCGGCGCGCAGCGAGCGCGAGCGGTACATCCGCGCCAAGTACGAAGACGCGCTCTTCAAGGCGCACCCAAGCCGCAGGAAGCAGCACGCCGTGTCCTCCTCCTCGAGCTCGTCCGCGACAGTCGCGTCGCCAACGTCGCCGTCCACAGCGGTCTCGGCGCTCGGGGGCAGCGGGGACCGGCACTCTGGCGCCACCGCCGCGCCGGCGACGCACGGGATGGTCGAGTACGTCGGCGTGCTCGTGATCGAGCTCGTGGAGGGCGCCCACCTCGCGGCGATGGACATGAACGGCAAGTCGGACCCGTACGTGACGTTCCGCCTCGGCGAGCAGTCGATCTCGAGCGCGCGCGTGGACAACAGCGTGGACCCGCAGTGGCACCAAGCGCTGATGCTCTCGTGGGACGGCCGCGCGCCGCTCGAGGTCGACGTGTTTGACTACAACACGATCAGCGCGGACCGTCCCATGGGCCGCGTCGTGGTCGAGCGCGAGAGCCTCGCGCCGCTTGTCGGGGAGCGCGCGGCACCGCTCGACGCCTGGTTCCCGCTCCTGATGCCGCGCGAGTGGGCGACCAATTTTGGCGAGCACATGGTTGCCGGCGCCGAGGGCCTCGGGAAGGGCATCTACCGGGGCATCACGGGCGTGTGGAAGGACCCGATCCGCGGCGCCAAGGAGAACGGCCTCCCTGGGCTAGCGAAAGGCGTGGGCAAGGGCGTCGCGGGGATCGTGTACCGCCCGATCCGAGGGCTCGGCTCGATGGTCAAGCAGACCGCGCTCTCGGTCGGCGGCAGCAAGAAGCACCGCGCCAAGTCCGAAGAGCTCGTCGAGGCCGGGCTGCTGCATCTCAAGCTGTCGCTGCAGCGCTTCTAGCGCGAGCGATTCCTGGTACTTGTACCCGCGTCAATTGACCACCAGCTCCGACGATTCCCCAAACGAAACAGCGAGTCGAGAGCATCCGAAGGCGGCGACTGTAGTCACAACTGTAACTTATTAGAGAACGATCATCTTCCCGAGCCACGCTTCGTCGCATCGCGGCTTCAGTCTCCGGTCTGGCTCGCGGCTCGTGCGACCACCCGTCTCTGACGACCGGTACCTCCTCTCCTCGTATGGGCTGCCACCTCCTGTCAACCGCACCGCTGCGTGCATCTCTCTCTCTCTCTCTCTCTGTATCTGTGTCAGTGCTGATTCGGCCGGGTCGCCTACAGGAGGGTGCGAAAGCTCAGCAAGTCGTTCTTCGCCCGTCGGTACTGCTCCAGCAGCGTCGCCGCGTCCGCGTGATCGTCTAAAGCCACAACAAATACAAGAGACAGATGACGTCAGCAAACCAACCACCTTCACACAAAAACTGCACCCACTTCACAGAAAGAGTGCCACATACCGGGCATTGCTTGGAGGTCCGTGATGAAGTCGCCGCAGAGATCCACGAGGTGCGGACAGCACGCCGCAAAGTCCGCGAGCTGGTCCTTGCCAGCACGTGGCGAGATCGCGTGCTTCTTCCAGAGCGCCACGATCGCGAGCATCGACTGCAGCAGGTGCAGCGTCCACGCCGGGTCCCCCTGCTCGCGGTAGATCTGCTCGTAGTAGCTCAGGAGCACGCGGTGCGGCACGCCGACGTCCAGGAACATCTTGAGCACCCAGTTGAACGTCGTCGCGTCGATCGAGGACGCCGACGCCGCGCTGCCTGCCGCAAACGACGGCCGCTGGGTCAGCCGAAGGTACCACGACGAGACGCGCTCGAGCTGCTTGGCGAGGAACCCGACCGGGAACACGAAGCCGCCGAGCGCCGCCGCCGCCGCGGAGCCGCCGTGCGCGTCGTCGCCGCCAAAGTACAGCGTCTTGCCGAGGCGCAGCACCTTGCCCTGCAGCTGCCCGATCCAGTGCCCGCTCTCGAACGAACTCACGCCGGTAAAGTGCGCCGAGAGCCCCGCGCTCTCGCACTGGTCGGCGCGCCACGCGTTGAACTCCTGGCTGCTCGACGACGGCGGGAGGATGCTGAAGACGATCTTGCGCCAGAGCGACGCCACCACGTCCGCCTCCTCCGACTTGCACGCGTGGATGATGTGCAGGCACTCGGACCACATGTCGTACTTGGCCGCGAACTGGTTGTACAGCGTCGACGCGTCAAAGATCTTGAACGTCAGCACCTTGAGGTCGTCCCGGCGTTCGTGGAGCTCGTCCTCAACCGCCGCGAGCGACGGCGCCGACGCCTCGAGCTCGACCGTGCTCTGCTCGAGCGCCTTGAGCACGCGCACCTGCAGCTGCAGCACGTCGAGCACGTCGCGCACCTCGCGCGCCGCGTCGGCGGCTTCCCCGACGTCCTCGAGGCTTTTGAGGCACCCGAGCGCTTTCGATACGTAGTACTGGCGCTTCACGATGTCCGGGTTCGACTCGAGCACGACGCCCGTGCTGTCGTCGTCGCTGTTGTCTTCGTGCGCGCGGGACCACCAGACCTTGGCCGCGACGAGGAACTTTTGCTGGTCCATGTACAGCTTGATCAGCAGGTCCTGGTCCTTCTCCTTGAGGAAGTCTTCGATGAACGCCGACCGGATCGTCGTGAGCACGTGCGCGTGGCCGTTCTCAAACAGCCACGTGTAGAGCAGTTCGTGGAACGCGCTGTCGTCCGACGCGAGCGCAAAGTGCAGCACTTCCTCGACGTACTTGCTGCGCGTCTCGTCGTCCAGGCTCACCATGTCGTCGATCGCCTGCGGGCTCTGGCCTGCAGCTTTCTTCGCGTGCTCGCTGCTGTGCAGCAGCCGCTGCAGCGTGAGTAGGATGCACCCAAAGCAGTGCCGCTTCCACATCAGCTTGACGCCGCTCAGGTCCGACGCCGCGGCGTCGTGGAAGTGCTTGGCGCACGCGAGCGAGAGCTTCACTACGCCTTCGTAGAAGTGGAGCAGCGCGTAGTCGTCACAGATGCCCTGGAGCACCTCGACGCAGTCTGCCGTGTCCCACATGTGGCATGAGTTGAGGAACTGCGTGAGTGACTCCTTCAGGAACGCCGCGCGCGCGCTCGGCGCGCTCAGCTTGGCCATCGCGAGGCTCTTGTAGCCCTGGTAGTGCCACAGGTCCGCGACCGAGAAGAATGACGGGCACTGCTCGCGGAGCTGCTTGATCAGGTACTGGTTGTTCTCGTTGCGCCCGCGCATGAGCGCCTTGATCATCGCCTTCGTGGCCGACACGCCCTCGGCCGACGCGACAAAGTCGCTAAAGCTCAAGCGCGCGAGCGGCTCCTCGAGCGGGACCTTGTAGTCTGCGGAAATGCGCAGCAGCGAGATCGCCTCGATGCTGCGGAGCACGAGCTGGTACACGTAGTACAGCGAGCGCTGCTCCGCCTTGAAGCGCAGCTCGCGCTGCAACTGCTCCTCCGTCCGCTGCTTCTGGTACCGGCTCGCGAGCTCCGACACGCGCGAAACGCCGTCACTGTCCGAGAGGCCGTCGAGCGCGAGGCTGTTCTCGAGCACAGAGCCGCTGCTGATTGACACGGCGTACGGCCCCGCGTTCTCCATCAGCTGCCGGAGCTGGAAGAGGATCTCGCGCACCTCGTCCAGCTTGGCCGGCGAGTGCAGCGACTCGAACGTCGTCGTCGACGACGGCTTGGTCGACCCGCTGCCGGCCACGCGCACAACCACGCGCTTGCCGACAGTCTTCTGGCACCAGAGCGGCCGCAGCAAGCGGCACACGAACATCACGAGCCCGTCGTGCTGGTACGACATGCCGAACTCGGTCGTGAGCACGATGCGCGTGCTCGAGCTCGTCGACTCGAGCGCCTTGGCGGCTTCCAGCGCCGGGTTGTCACCGCCCACGCGTCCTTGCCCGCACTCGAAGATTCCCTGCATCGCCGCCGTGTAGATGTAGTCGTCGCTTCGGAGGCCACCGCGGCGACCAACAACCGATGCCGCGGTCGTGTCGTTCGTCAGCGGGTCGCTCTGCACGCCGCACGCGAGTCCGATGAGCATGCAGCAGACCTGGATCTCGCCGAAGCAGCGCACGAACGGCGCGAGCGCACCCTTCAGCTCGCTCCCGCGCGCCAGCAAGAGCATGCGGTGCAGCTGGTCGATCGGGCGGATCTTCTTGAAGACCTGGATGCCGGCGTTCGTGAGGCACAGAAAGTGGCGCGACGGCTGCGAGTACTGCAACGCCATCTCGCCCACGATTGGCACCGTGTCGCTCCCGCCCGACAGGCCGTTCGACATGTCGTCGAACGACCGCTTCGAGCCCGACGACGACGCGCTGGCGTCCCAGCTGCTGCTCCCGGCGTCGCTCGCCTCGAGCTCGGCGATCTCGACCACCTTGCCGACGCACGAGTCGAGCGAGACGGACTCGCGGATCGTCGGCTTGCGGGATGTCGTCTGCGTCGGGATCGACGTCGTGATCGGGTCGTGCGCGATCGCGACGAGCTGGTCCTGCTGGTCCTTGCGGCCGTCGACAGCGAGGAAAACGCCCTTGCGGTGGAACGCGACGTGCACCGAGGACGGGGACTTGCCCGGCGCGAAGCCCGGCTGCATGCCCTCTTTGCTGTGGTACGGCGGCGCGTCCGCGAGCGCGACTGCCGGCGGCGGAAGCCGGATGTACACGATCTCGAGCCGCGTCGGGCGCTTCGCGCGCGGGATCGCGCTCCCGACCGTGTACGCGCGGCGCGAGTAGACCGTGAGGTAGAAGCGGATGCCGTTCGACGCGACCGCGACGAGGTTCACGAACGCCGACTCGGCGCGCGGCACGACTGCGAGCGCGACGACCTGCATGCGGTTGCTGCTGCCGGCGGTGGTCTGGAAGAGCCGCTCGTCCGGGCACGACACGCGCGTGCGACGGTTCTCGCGCGCGTACTTGGCGCCGGCCTCGAGCAGGTTGAGACTGCACACGACCTTGGTCTCGTCACCCGCTGCACCCTGGTCAAAGAGCGTCACGTGGCCGTTCTCATGCAGCGCGTAGAGGATCGCGCGCTCCTCGTCGCTCGCGAACTCGAGCACCTTGCCCGGCGCGCTCGCGAGCCCCGCGAGGAACGACGGCAGGTACGCGGCGAACGACGACGTGTGCGCGACCTTGCGGCAGGGCTTGCGGAAGAACGGGAGCGCGCTGCTCGCGGCGGCGTCCGGGCCGTAGAGGAACTCGTAGACCGCGCCGTCCGAGCCGCCAAAGAAGATGCGGCCGCGGCGCGTGGCCACGATGCGCCGCACGACGCAGTTGTCCGTACTCACGCTCAGCGCCGTGCGCTGGAGCTTGACCGCGCCGCTGCGCGCGTCGCCCTTCTCGTAGAGCACCGCGAGCAGCAGCACCTCGACGGTCGTGGCCACCACGAGCACGTGCTGCACCTTGTCGGTGAACACGCCGGGCACGGGCCGCGCGCAGAGCGCGACCGCGACCACCGCCTGGTCGAACTCGAACGCGGCGAAGCGCCCGCGCTGCGCGTAGCTCCAGAGGAACACGCGCGCGTCCACCGACGTCCACGCGAGCTCCGCGGTGGGGAGCAGCCCCGAGAGCGAGAGCGCGCGCGCGTCCTCGAGCGCGCTCGCGACGACACCGGGCAGCGGGATCACGGCGCCCTTCTTGGCCACCTGCGCGCGCCACTGCGACGCGTACGGCTCGAAAAAGTAGTTCTGTGGCTCGCTCTGGTTCGCCAGCTGCTCAAAGAGGTCGGGGAACTGCGCGTCCTCGCGCGCCACTTGGTCCACGCGCGCGCGCGCGTCCTGCAGGCCCTTGAGCAGCCGCTGCGGGTCGCTCGCGTCCGCCATGCTCCCGCGCCTTCCCGTGCGTGATACTTACTACTTAGCGGGGTCGCGGCCGTGTGGGCGGGCGGGAAGAGGAAGGAGGCAAAGGAGGGAAGTTGGTGGCAGTGAGCCTGGAGCCGCCTACCCAAGTGTGACTTGAAAACTGTATGCCTGGCCCGACAAAGCGCGAAATCCAGGTAAGTACGAAAGTTGCGAGCCGACAGAAGTACGAAATCGGAAATAGAAGAAGTGCAAAACCGGATTTTAGCGGAGATGGCTTCATCCTCCATGCCGACTTCTTCGCAGCTCATGATACCGTGGCTTCATCCAGCATGATGATCGCTCAGAGCGCTTTTGCCCACGGACAACGCAGTCTTCAGTGGCACCGAATGTCGGACGTCCACGCGATCACGCGCCGCACGTCGCGGCCGTTCGCGAACTGGAAGATCTGCGTCACGATGTCCGCGCCGAGAGAGTGGTGCCGACCCGGACCCGCCCCAGCGCCCGCCACGACACTCAAGAACGCCAGCTTTGCGCGCAGCGGGAGCGCGCGCCGCAGCAGGTTGCCGTCGTGCGCCTCGCTCAGCAGCTTCTGCTCGGCTCGCAGAACGCGGTTGAAGATCCCGCTCGGGCCGGTGAGCTGGAGCAGCACCAGGTCCCGGTTCGCGTACAGCGCGTTGCTCAGCGCGACGATCGTGTCGATGCCGACAACAGTGCCGTGCATCCGCAGCTCGCGCAGCGCCAGTCGGTTGTCGCCGTCGTCGTCGTCGTCGTCGCTGTCCGACGCCAACACTGCTGCAAGCTGCTGCGCAGCTTCGTCGCGTAAAAAGCACGTGTCGTTCAGGTTCAACGTCCGGAGCCGCGTGCGCAGCGCCGTCGAGCGCAGCGCCTCGACCAACGCGTCGACGTCGCCGTCTGGGAGGTTGATCGACTGGACACTGAGATGCTCGAGGCTGGTGCAGTGCTGGACGACCGGCGGCACGACGCTGAGGTTGAGGCGGTAGCAGTCGAAGCTGAGCGAGCGGATCTGGCGCCCGAGCAGCGCCAGCATCCCGTTCAGCGCCTCTGCTTTCTCGCGCGACCCGTCGCACGCTAGTTGGACCACGTAGCGACCGTCCTGCTGCGCCCACGCGCTCGCCAACGGCTCTCGCTCGAGGCGCTCGACAAAGTCGCGCTGCACCCATCCGAGCCCGACGCCCGGGACGACGACGCACACTGCGCCATCGGCCGCTCGCTCGCACAGCGCCTCGAGCTCGCACGACACGTCAAGCTCGCAGACCTCTGGCTGCGTGTCGGGAGCGCGCGCTCGGAACCCGATGATCTCGACGCTCGCCCCTTTCTTCACTGTACACACCATGAGCTCTGTTGCTGCAGCGTTCAAGCCCGACGGGTCAGCTCCGCGATACGCCAGCTGCGTCGCTGGGTTGTGCAGCGTCTTGGTGAACGCTTGGAGCACGTCGCTGGCGCACGTCAAGCGGCCAATGTCGCGGAGACCGAGTAGCTTCGCGAAGCGTCTCGGGCGCGGGTAGAAGAGGCCGAACGCGATCCAGCTCCAGCACGCGGCCTTCTCGTCGGCCCCGCTCGTCGGCTGGGGGGCGTAAGCGGACACGTCCGCTTCGAGCGGACTGCCGTAGCGCAGCGCAGCGAAGAGCGCTGCAAAGTACTGCGGGCAGACGGCGTTCCCCTTCAGCGAGACCGTGCGCAGGCTCGAGGGCGCGCGCGGGCCACTGTATGGCGTACATGTGCTGCTGCGACCCGCCAGTGGGACTGCTGGGATGTTGTCGCCTGTCGAGACTGGCGGCCGGTCGACGCCGTACGCAGCGCGCATGACGTCAAAGAACTCGCGCGGCGTCGCGTCCACACGCTGGTCGCCAGCCGCGACGCTGACGGGGACGATCCCGTCCAGGAGAAGCTCGGACACGTGGTACACGTGGCGGCACTTGCGCGCGATCCGGGTGACGATCGCGAGCTCCGGCGCGCGCATCCGGTTCAGGCTCAGGTCCAGCGCCGCGAGCCCGAAGCGGCGCTGCGGGTGCGCAAACACCCGGTCGAGCACTCGCTCGATGGCCTCGAGCGCGTCGACCGTCCTGGCTCGGGAGGTTGCAAAGATCAGGTCGAGCTTGGCCAGCTCCGGGGGACTGCTCGGCGCAGCGTTCGCTGGCGTCGTCAGGAGCGCGACCAGCGCGTCCTCGGGCAGCACGAAGGGCGGCAACGGAGTACCGGCGCTGCTGACGCAGGACGCGTGTTCTCGGAAGTCGACAGCGAACCGCGGGAACGCCGGCGCGCGCAGCACGTTCTTCGGCACGCCCCGTGCCCACTCGAAGGGCATCCGGGAAGTGAGCACGTCGAGCCAGAAGACGCGCTTGAGCTTCGGGGTGGTGTCCAAGCGCTGCGACTGCGCGACGAGCATCGCGAACGCGCGCAGCGCCTGCGCGCGCTCGCCGGCGTCCAGCACCCGGTGCTCGGCGCGCGGATACAGCCGCAGTGTGAGCACGGGCGTGGCGAGCGCCGGGCTGCTGCTTGCGGCCGGCGCGAGCCGCAGCAGACCCGTGAGCGCAGGCGCCACGTCGCGCAATAGGTGGTCGCTCTCAGCAGCGAGCAGCTCAGCATCGGGCGAGCCGCGGAAGCGCGGCACGCGGGGCTCGCCGCGCGGGAGGTCCACGCTGAACATGGAGCTGTCGTGCGTCTGATGATGATCCGAAAACAGCGGATCGGGGGGACTGGTATACTCAGATCAAGTGCAAACAAAATCGCGAATCTCGTTTTCATGACCACCAAACAATCACACCAGAGTACAGTACCAACTGCCTGCCATCCCCATCATGCAACGAACGCTGCGATCCGAAGCGCCAGCGAGCGATTCGAGTGCACTGCCGACTGCGAACGAGACGCGTGATCCGCATCAATGGTACAAAAACCTCACCCGCCCCCGCTTCAGCTCGAGATGAACGCAAACGCAGACGCCGCTGGCCCCCTCGCAGTGCGCGCCGTCGACTCGGACTCGGACGACGACGACGACGACGACGTCGAGCTGCCTGTCGAGCGCAGGAAGCCGAACGCGGTCGGAGACGACACCGCCGGCGCAGCGTGGCTCTCATCGTAGTCGCTCGTTGCGGCCGTCGCCGTCATGAACCCAAACGCGGACGACGTCGACAGTGAGGAAGCGCTGGGGGTGACGAACGACGTCGCCGGCGTCGGCGTCGGCGCCGACGCCGGCAACCCAGACGCGTCCAGCGTAGACACGGACGACACCGTCGACGCCATCGACATCCCGAGCGCGCTCAGCGTCAGCGGGCCGGCCGACTGTGCGTTCATCGGCACCGGCTCTTCACGCACGCTCAGCCCCGCAAACACCGAGTTCAGTGGAGCGCTCGTCGCGGGTGTCGGTGCCGGGCTCTGGAGGAACACGAAGCTCGACGCGGGGGCCTCACTCGGCTCGTCCATGAAGCTGAAGCTCGACTTGGCGACCGTCTGCACGGGCGGCGTCGACGGGTTCAGGAAGTGGAAGCCTGATCCTTCCGACACGGGCGACGCGACCGCCGCAGGAGCCGGCGCAGCGCCTCCGCCGTTCACAAAGCCGAACGCCGACACGGGTGAGCCCGGAACGTCTGCTGTGTGCGCAAGTGGCAGCGCCGGAACCGCCTCCTCCACCGTCCGCTGGATGCGCCGCGTGAGCTCGTCCGCTCTGCGCACGAGCGACGAGCGGAACTTCTTCACTTCGTCAAAGTTCGGCGGCGGGCTCGGGCCAAGGATCACCGAGTCGATGCCCTGCGTCTGGATTTTCTCGACGTCCCCGTGCAGCTGCGCGAGCTGGTTCTTCCGGTCCGCGACGGCGAGGCCGAGCTGCTCGCGGCGAACAATGTCCTCGAGCGTGCTCTCGACCTCGTCGAGCGACGCGCTGAACGCGGTCAGGCGCTCCAGGTGCTCCGCGCTGGCTTTCTTCGCGGCCTCGTCCTCTTCGGGCGGCGGCGGGATGTACGGCATGAGCAGTGTCGACGGGTTCGCGGTGCGCCCGTTGTTCATCAGTTTCTTGAAGCGCAGCACCTTGGGCATCTGCGCGAACGCCGCGAGCACTGGCCCGACGTCCTCGGGGCCCTTGTTCTCGACACTCACTGAGTTGACGCTGAGCAGCGCGCAGCCCGGACAGATCGCCGGGTGCATCTCCAGGAACCCGCGCTCGCCGGTCGGGAGCGGGATGAAGCGCTCGATGACCGCCATGTCGGCGATCGTGCGGTCGAGCACGAGGCCCATGGGACCCGGAGGCAGCTCGATGTCGAGGATCACTTCGCGCAGCGGCTCGGTCGTGAGCACGGGCGGCTCCGCCGACGGGTACGGCGTCTCGAGCGACACGTGCGTGTTGTCGAGCGAGTCGAGCCCCGAGTCCGTGGACGCCGCGAGCCCTTCGAACGCGTCGTGGATCGGGTCGTGCGGGGCTGGTTCCTCAGCCGCTGGAGCCGCCTGAGCAGTGTGAAAGCAGCAAGTGAGTACAAGGCAACAAATAGCCACGATAGAACGGAGTCTGTTGGGTGGAACGCACCTCTGGCTCCTCAGGCTGTGGGACGCCGACCATCGGGGTCAGCACTGGCACCTCGTCCCACACGTCGACAGTGCGCGCGAGCGGCAGCTGCACCGGCACCGCGACCGGTGCGCCGCCTCCGATGAACGCGAACGCAGACGTACTGGGCGCGTGCACCGCCGTGGGGATGGCGTCTGCTGGCGCTGGTTGCTGGAGCGTGCGCGTCGCCGACAGATCCTCGACGCGGAGCGGGCGGTCGTGCAACGGTGGCGACGCGGAGCTGAGATGCACTGTCAGTACTGGAGTCGGTGCTGCTGTCGCCACCGGCGCCGGTGCTGCCGGTGCCACTGACTGGGCCCCAGCGTTGAGAAACCCAAAGCTTGACGCGGTCATTGGTGGCGCCGACGGGGTCGGAGCCGGAGCAGCAGGATCCTGTGGCGTGAGTGCAGCAGGCGTAACGCCACCGATGAATCCAAAGGCGGACTGTGCGACAGGCTCTGGCGCCTCCGCTCCATCAGCACCGTTGTCGTCGTCGTCGTCGTCGAAGCCCTGTAGCAGATCGATCTCTGGTGGTTGTTGGTGCTGCGCTTGCGCGCGCGGCTGCGCGTGCTGCTGGTGCTGAGCCTGCTGCTGGTAGTTGTAGCTGAATTGTCCTTGCTGAGCTTGGTACATCGGGACCGCTTGTGGCTGCGGCTGAGGCGGCAGCTCGACCTCTTGCGGCGTCGGCGGCGTCGGCGGCACGAACGCGCTGATCACAGCCAGCACCTACAGCGCATTGGAACCAGAAAAAAGTGTCAGCCCCCCACCTACCGGATGCGCTCTACACACGTTTACCCTCTCTAACTCACCTTCTCGGCGCGGGTCCGCACGATGTCCTTGCGCGAGGCGACGAGCGCCTGCAACATCCCCGTCCGCGCGTGATAGTAGATCTTGTACGTCTCGGCGTCCGCGGTCTTGAGGATCGCGTCGAGCACTGACAGCGCCTTGCCCTGCACCTGCCACAGCGCATGCTGGAGCTTGTCGTCGAGCAGCTCGCACACGTACTGGAGGAGCCACCAGCCACGAGCACGACCACAACCATCAGTCCCCCTCACCCCACACGCGCAAAGCGATGCATACACTAACGACCCACACACACACACACATTGTGGTCGAGGGACGGCAGGTGGCGCGTCAATTTTTGCAGCACGTCGCGCGGCGGGAAGGAGGACGAGCCGACGGACGAGCAGAGCTCCGCCACCAACGCGCCTTCCAGGTCGCCGCCGCGCCCGCCGGCCCCAGGCGCATAGCCGGGCTGGCCCGGTCCCGTGAAGCCCTGCTTCCAGCGCGCGGCCTGTGACTCGTACGCGGAGACCGCCGGTGCGGTGCGGTGCTGCTGGTACATCGGAGATCGCGCGAGCGAGGACGAGGACGACGACGCGGGTGACGATGTGACGGGCAAGTTTTGAAATGGCTCAAACACAGAGAACTTCTAGTGGGGTTATTATCATACTCGGGATTAACCCCTTGTTAACCCCACGAGTCGACGAACGACACAACAACCAGGGAGCGCCACATCAGAAGAACACCGACGCCTGCTTCGTGATACCTGTCCGGACCGAGGCGCTGGCTGCGCGCGCGAGTGGCTCACTTGTGGGTGCTCTCGTGGCTTCGCTTGGTTGAATAGAGCGAGATGCGTCGAATTCGTCCGCGCCGTCCGAATCGTCCTCCTTCTCGTCTTCGTGGCTCGAGTCCCTATTCTCGCGTCTTCCAGATTCGTCGTCGTCGTCATCGCCGTCACCAGCAGCGTCGTCGTCGTCGTCATCGTCGTCGCTGCCGTCGCTGTCGTCGCTGTCGTCGCTGTCGTCCTCGTCACCGCTGTTCTCCTCTTCGAACGCCTGAATGCCGCTGAACGCAAACTCGCTGTCCCCAAGCTGCTCGAACGAGTCCGCGTCAGCAGAGTGCATTGACTCGCTCAGATGGTCGTAGTCGTCGTTCGTCTCTCGCGACGCCACAGTCTCCCGATCCGACACCACGGACGAGAACGACGTCCGCCGGCTCTCGCGCTTGTCCAGCGCGCCGCTGCCAGCGCCTCGCCTCTGGTGCAGTGTGCGGCGGAGGTGCGCGCTCTTCTCGCGGCGAGCAGCGCGCTCCTGGCTGTTCTTGATGCTCAACATCCCCACCTCCTGCAGCAACTGCACGAGACACACGCGGTGCTTCACTTGCGCGATCATCGGCTCCGCCAGCGTCGCGCTCTTGATGCTCCAGAACATGTGCTCCGGCGTGATCTGGCACGACGTGAAGAACTCGAACTTCAGCCGCAAGAACGGCGACTCTGCGTAGTCTTCCCACGCGCTTCTCGGCTCGCTCTCGACGCTGCTGTCGGCATCGTTCCGCGAACCGCCACGCTGCGGCTGCTGATCACTGTCGCTCGGCGACTGCAGCACACGACCGGCAGACTCCTTCGTGCGCTTGACAAACTGCCACGCGTTGCCGCTCACCGCGATCTGCTCCGCCTTGTACTGGCACTTCGCGAATTCGCCTGTCTCGATGCGGAGACGCGGCGGCTCGTCATCCTCGTCCGTCAGGAGCTCGAACGCGAACGGCACGAACGACGACGTCTCGAGTCGCGACAGATCCGACGGCAGCTCGAACAGCACTCTGGTTGCTGTGTTCTTCACGCGAACCTGCAACCGGTCGCTCGGGAGATCGTTGTCGTCAATCTCGTCGACAGCGTCGTCGTCGCTGCTACTCGCTTCCTTGTCCAAGGCACTTGTTGGCGATGGCTCGCCGTCAGCCGCGCCGCCAGTATCGTTGCTGCTCTGCCGAAGCTGGTGCAAGAAGAACTTGGAGAACACCAACGCGCCGTCTTCGTGCGTCAGCGCTGTCGCCGACGGCTTCCCTCGTTTCTCGTTCGTCGACACCGCGTCGCGTTTCTCGGACGTGACGTCGAGCTGCCCGCTTCGGAGCTTCGCCAAGTCGGTCAGGGGAATGATAAACGAACCGCCGCACGGACCTTTGCACGCGACGTCGTTCACCTCGAGGAACATGTTGCTCCGGAACCCCGCCGGGATGCCGCCGCGGAAGACGGCACCAAGGTCGTCGACGTTCGTCGCCACGAACCCGAGCACGCGGCTGATCTTCTCGTACTGCTCGTCCAGCTCCGCGAGCTTGTGCTCGAGGAACGTGCCGTCGCGCATCGAGTCGAGGTTCGACATGCCCACTGACACCGAGTCCATCTCTTGTCGCAAGATGCGCTGCAGCGTCGTGTAGTACGTCGCGGCGCCTTCGGCCAGGTCGAGTCGGAAGGTCATGTCCTGTAGCGTGACCGACACGTCGACCGGGTACTCGCTCAGCAGCCCCATGTTCTCGATGAGCGCCGCGAAGGAGCCAGAGTGCGAGGAATGGGACGACTCGACAGCGCGGCGAGAGGACCCGCGCGGCGAGAGCAACTCCATCGCCTGTGACCAGAGCTCGAGCACCAGCGCTCGCAAGTGCGGGAACGCCTTGAACTGCTCGAAGTAGTTCTGCAGGCTGCGGATCGACAGTCGCTTCGGCTCGGTGATCGGACTGAACGCGAACGCCTTCTTCTTCGTCGGCGCGAGCTCCGAAAGCGTCCTGAAGACTCGGTACAGTGTCAGCGCCTCATCGCGGCTGATCCCCATCAGCTCGCGCGCTTCTTCTGCGAGCGCCTGCTCCTTCGCCGACGCTTTGCTGCCGTCGCTCAAGTCCCCGGGGTGAAGCGCGGCGTCGTACAGCGCGAGCTTCTTGCCCTTGACCTTGATCTCGCCCGAGAGCAGCAGTTGAGCGTCCCGCTTCTCGAGCAGCGGTCCGAGCTCGCCGCAGAGCAGGTTCTGCGCGGCGTGGCGCACCAGCACCGGCAGCAGCCGGTTGATCAGCATCTTCATGACCGTGTCGTGGTTCTGCCCGCGCTTGACACTGTTCGCCTGGCGCTCGTAGTACATGAGGCTCATGAGCTTGACGTGGAGCTCGTCCGGCGGCACGCTCCAGCCAGTAATCGCGTCGTACACGAGCGGCACGTCTGCGATCAGCTGCGCCTCGATGTTAAGCTCGTCGCAGTGGAACCGCGGCAGCAAGCCCTCGGTCGAGACCGTGAAGTTCTTGGCGCGGAGCTTGAGGCCGTGCGTCGCCGGGGTCGACAGGTGGAAGAACAGGTGCGGCGCCGACGACCGCGTCTCGAGCGTGAACTTGGCGTGGAACGACGGGATCCAGATGTCGCCGACGCCGATGTAGACGCCGTCGTTGCCGACGCGCAGCGCGTAGTCCTCCAGGTCCGGCAAAAAGTGCTCGCGCTTGGCTTTCTCCACGCTGCTGCGCATCTGGTGCGACAGGTGGCGCAGCTCGACGTACTCTTGCCACACTGCGTGGTTCTCCGGGTTCACCAGCTCCGGGTTCGCGCGCATGCTCTCGAGCTTCTTCTCGATGCCCGCGCGCTGCTTGCTCATGACGTCGATGCGTTTGAAGTTCGAGCTCTTGACCGCGTTCCACTGTCGCAGCTCCTCCTTCTGCTGCGCCTCGACGACTTTGTGCACCGACTGCACGAGCTGCTGGATCCGCTCGACGTGCATCTGCCGCGCGTCCAGCAGACCGCTCGCATCGCTGGGCTGTAGCTGCAGCCGCCGCTCGACGCGGCTGATGAACGTCGCGAGCGGCGTCGTCGCGCGCGTGCTCTCGAGCGCCTCGACCATCGCCTTCACGAGCAGCGCCGCGTCCTTCGCGCTGCGTGTGTCCAGCAGCGCGCTGCCCCGCAGCGTCAAGTTGCGCGCAATATCGGCGACTGTGTACTCGCCGAGCGTGGCTTTGAGCACCGGCAGCCGGCGGAACGTGAGCACCACCGGGAGCTCCGCGCCCGTCAGCGCGTCGACCGTCGTCTGCGTGCTTGCGAGCCCGTCGCTCTCGCCGTTCACGGCGACCAGCACGTCGCCAGGCAGCACGAGCCCCGAGCGCTCGATCACGCCCTTTGACGCGCCGGAGCGCACGTCCGGCACGAAGCCCGACACGACCATCTCGCTGTCGGCCTCGACGAGCTTCAGGCAGAAAGGCCGCGTGTTCACCTGGATCTGCACGCAGCTGCGGCTGAGCGCGCGCGCGGAGCTCATATCGCGCGCCAGCGCTGCTCGCTGCGTCGGCGTCGCCGTGGTCGCGCTCTGCTCGCGGCTGCTGCCGTTCGTGGCGGCGCCGTTGGAGCTGCTGGCGTCGTCGTCGTCGCCGCCGAGAAAGTCGTGCAGGATCTGTTTTCCGCTCGGCGACAGCAGTGGATTGCGGCCGTTGGCGCCTCTCGCAGCCGCTTCAGCGGCCGATGGGGACGGTGTCACGGACACCCGGAGCGCGCGGTCCATTTCCCCAGTCAACCCGTCGAGAGCGAAGCGTCCTGGAGGAGCGCCTGGCAGCAGCGACCGTGACGCTTTCGAAAATGAGATCGACATTCATTCATTGAAAAAGTAACCCACAGGCTCAGCCTCAATAGTTCTAAAAGCGAGAGATCACTGTACTGTACTCGATGTCCTTGCCACTCCTGCCATTTATGTTGATTGATTATGGCAAGCTCGACGTACTTGCTCCTGGCGCTGCGCGGGCTCGAGTTCCTCGCCGAGCGCGAGATCCGCGCGAAGCTACAGGTCGAGTTTCTCGAGATCTGCAGCGTGCAGTATGACGCGGCGCGGCCGCACGTGAACGTGATGCAGGGCGAGGCGGGGGTCGGCCGCATCCTGCTGCGCACGACCTCGCCACCGACTGCGGTGATGCAGCTGCGCAGTGTGCAGGCGGTGCTCGCGTTCCTCGTCAAGAGCGACGACATCACGACAGACTCGATGGAGGGCGCAAACCAAATTGCGGTAGGTACTGCGCTTTGAGAGCCGAGCCGTACGACGCGGTGCTAGGACTGACTCGCCCTGCTGTGCGCACACGCTGTCCTCGACCTCGTTCTCCTCCACAGAAACTCATCGAGACGGCAGACTGGGACCCGGCGCTCGCTCTGTGGAGAGCCCACTTCCCGCACGCGCGCGCCACGCCGACGTTCCGCGGCTCGTGCGTGCGCGACGGGCGCCACGCGTACCGCTCGGTGGACGTCTCTGGCTGCATCGGCGAGGGTGTGCTCGAGCGCTTCGACTGGCCGGTGAGCCTCACCGAGTTCGACATGGAGGTCGTGTGCATCCTGTTCCACAGCTTCTTGATCGCAGGCATTTCACTCGCTGACCCGGCGAGGATCAAGTTCAAGAGCCGGCTCGCGAACGAGGACCGCTCAGCGCTCGCAGTGGACGTGAACTACGTCTCGACGCTGCGGCCGAGCACGACGTACCTCATGTTCGTCTTGGCCGAGTACGAGCTCGGCGAGCTCTTCCTCGACTCGATGTGCGGCGTCGGCACGATCCCTGTCGGCTGCGCCGCGTTCTCCGAGAACCGCGTGTTCGCGCTCGGCGGTGAGCTCGACGCGCTGCCAGTGGGCAAAGCCGGCCAGAACGCCAGGGCTCGGCCGCGCCACGTCGGCGTCCTGCAGTGGGACAGCACGCGCCTGCCGCTGCGCAGCGGCGTCGTCGACAAGGTGCTGATCGACATGCCGTTCGGCATGCGGTGCGGCAACCACCGGCTCAACAACCGGGTGCGTTCTGCTAACGTGCTCCATTGTGGTCGGTCGGCCACTGGTGTCTGGCTGGCTGGTCGCTGGCGCTCAGCTTGGTGAGTGGGTAGGAAGACAAAGCGGAGGACGCTGACGCGTGGAGATTGCGTGGCTGTGCAGATGTACCCGAAGATCATGAAGGAGCTGCAGCGAGTGCT
>SMMQ01002256.1:12110-26346 GCA_008271595.1 [Pythium] brassicae (nom. inval.) | reverse complement strand
ACCCCCCCCGACCCCCCCCCCCCCTGCCAGTGCTTCTTGTGATCGCGAAGAAGCTGTTTCTGTCGTCGATCCAGCACCTGTACCAGCTCCGCGTCACGCACGACTACGAAGTGAACATCGGCGGCGTGCGGGGCGACATCTTCGTGCTCGAGAAGCTGCACGGAGCATAAGGTGCATACTGTATCTTTCGATTAGGTTTACGTCATACAGCATCGTGCCATGTAAGTTTGTCATTTTCCATTCCCTCAAATTCGTCACACAGAGAAGAAGATGGAGCAGGCTCATGTTCCAGCACCGGCCGGCCCAGAACCGGCGATTGCTGCTGCTGCTGCCGCCACCACGCCGGCGGAGCTGTCCCGCTCGGTCGCGTCGTCCAAAGGCCGTGGCAAGCGCCTGACGGATCGCCAGCGCATGGATATCATCGCGCGCCTGGAGGACCCGGTGGCGCCACTCTCGCGCGCCGAGTGCGCACGCCGCTATGGCGTGTCGCCCGCTGCCATTGGGAAGCTCATGAAGGTGCGCGCGGCCGTGAAGAAACGGTATTCGGACGCTGGCGCCGACGCAGGAGCGCAGCGCGACCGCAGGCAGCGCGGAGGCTTTGCCAAGAACGCAGGCTTCGAGGACGAGCTCTTCCGCTGGATCTGCTCCATCCGCGCGCGCCGCATCCCGTTGCTCGTGGCGCACGTGCAGCAGAAGGCCAAGCTGCTCGCGGCCAAGCACCACGGTCACGACGACTTTAAGGCGTCGAACGGCTGGTACTACCGCTTCTGCGCGCGCTATGGGCTCGTCCCTGGTGCTCTGCACTCGGGCGGCGGCGGCGGAAGCGCTCGCTCTGTCGGGACGGCCACCTCTGCTGGCGTCGAAGGCGGCAGCTTTGGTGTCGTTGCGCTTGCAACAGTCAACAGCGCAGCTGGTGGCGGTCGCGTGGACCCCCAGGTCGCTCACGTGCGCCGCAAGAGCGCGACGGCCACGACAGAAGAGAGCGACGACGACGACGGCGGGGACGACGAGAGCGAGGACGAGGGCGATAGAAGCGCCGGCAAACGAGCGGTGAAGGCCGAGCGCGCGACCAAGTGGCGCGACGACCCTGCGATGGCCGAGAAAGTGAGCCACCTGCAGAGCACAGTGCAGCAGTTCGGCCCCGAGTTCGTGTACTCGCTGAGCGAGGCGCGGCTGTTCTATCGGCTGCTGCCGACGCTGTTGCAGCCCGCATTCTCGTGTGGCGGGAGGGAGACGGCGGTAGCGAGTGGCGACGCTCACGACTCGTCTCTGGTGGCCGTCGGGGGCGGCGCGAAGGGCGACTCGGAGCGCGTCATGGTGCTCGTGTGCGCGAACGGCACGGGCACGCACAAGATCCCGCTGCTCGTGGTGGGCAAACACAGCCGCCCGGGCTGTTTCGCTGCGTCGAGTGCGTCGCATCCGCCGCTGGCGGAGCCGCTGTGCGCGGAGCCAGCGGAGATGCAAGTGGGGGCGACCAAGTACTGGAGCCAACGCGACGTCTGGTGCGACAACCGCACGTTCCAGTACTGGTGCGCGCGCGTGTTCGCGCCGGCAGTGCAGGCGCGCACGACGCGCCCCGTGCTGCTGCTGCTGGACAACCCGGCGGGCAGTCTCGAGCCGTTCCAGCACGCGAGCATCGCGACGTGCTTCCTCCCGACGCGCGCCGGCAGCGTCACCGCGTTGCTGCCGCCGCTGCCGGCGGACAGCGCCGGGGGGCACCCGAGCGCGCTCTTCCAGCCGCTGCAGCCGGGCGTCGTCCGCGAGCTCAAGCGCCGGTACAAAGTCGCGATCTTCCACGAGGCGCTGAGCGTGCGCGAGCGCAGCGACGAAGAGCGCTACCGGCTGCTGCAGCGCGCGCTCAAGCGGCCGCACGGCGCCGCGGGGCTCGCGCTCGGGCGCCTGCCGCACGTCGCGGATGCGATGGAGCTGCTGGAGGAAGTGTGGGCAGCGATCCCACAACGTGTGCTGCGCGCCGGGTGGCTGCGCGCAGAGCTGTGCGCGGACGCGCTCCCAGGCGGCCACGACGGAGATGACGACGACCGCGCGCTGGTCTCCGTGGTCTCTGATGACGCAATCGTGCGCGAGCTCTGCGCGATGGTGCGCCCAATCCGGTCGGCGCCGGAGCTCCAGGGGCTCCCGAAAGAGCTCCAGCTCTGGCTCACGGCTGACGACGACTCGAGCGAGCGCATGCAACAGGAGCTGCTCCACGACGTGCAGCGGCTGCTGCAGGAGGAGGAGGAGGAAGGCAGGAGCCTCAGCGCGCGCGTCCAGCAACAGCAACAGCAGCAGCAGCAGCAGCAGCAGCAGCGGCAGCAGCAACAGCAGCAGCAGCAGCAGCAACAGCAACAGCAACAGCAACAGCTTGCAGCGAACGCAGTGGCCTTGAGCCATGCACCGCAACACTTGATCGAGCCGTTTGAGCACCCGGGCGGCTCGTTCTTGCACCCGCAGCAGCAGCACGCCCATACTCTGTACGCACAGGACCCCTCGAGCGGCGGCAACCCGAGCGTGGGCTTCGGGTACCCGACGAGCCAGCAGCTCGCGTTCCACCCGCAGCAGCAGCAGCAGCAGCAGCAGCACTTTGGCGGCCGCCAGCAAGCGCATATTCCAGTGTCTCACCAGCAGCAGCAGCAGCAGCAACAACAACAACAACAACTTGACAGCGCCGCCGCGCAGCGCGAGCGGCGGAAAGCCGTGGACTTCGCGCTGCGAGCGCTCGCGTACGCGGAGGAGGCGCTGGACGCCGCGGACGTGCGCGACCACTTTGGCGACAGCGTCATGAGCGAGGCGGTGGCGGCGGTCGGCGCGCTGCAGCGGCGGCTGCGGCGCGTGCACCGCGGGAAGCAGTCGGCGCTGCCGTCGCAGCCCTCCCCAGCAGCGGCGCAGGACATGTCCGCGCATGCGTTCATGTATAAACTCTAATAGTGATGTAAGTAAAGTATTGTGTCGGACAAACGCCGACTCACTTGCCCGCCGAAATGAGCTCAGAGCGCACCGCGAGCTCCTTGCAGCGCGAGGTGCTCACGCTCGCGCGGTGCAGCGTGCGTTCCGACGTGCCTCGAGTGCGCAGCTGCCAAGCCGAGGCAGAAGATCATATTGAGCGCCTGCAGTCCACCTGCAGTGCGTGGCTCTCGACGGCTCTGAGTGACGCCAGCGCAGCCGCCGTCGCGCGTTCCAACGACTCGCGACCACGCACGCCTTCCGCTCTCCCGCGCCCCCAGCAACCTCAAAGCTTCCAGGAGCTACCGGAGAGCGCGCTGTGGGCGCATTTGGCCACGGTGACGCAGTGGGCGGGCAGTAGGCGGCACGAAAGCCGCACACTTGTCGACGTGGTGGTGCGCGTTGGCGCAACAAGGAGGCGGCGACGGCCAACGAACGCGCACGCGGATGGGGACGCAGCACTCGCAGATGCTGCTGCGTGTGTCAGCGCCTGGCTGCTGCATGCCTCAGGTCTGTTACGTCTTGAAGACGTGGTGCTTGGCATCGCGGCAAGCGACTCGGCGGCTGCGTGGCGGTGGCTGGCGACGCCGATGCACTTCCTACTATCAAACGAGTCGCGTCGACTGCCACCAGCAACGAAGGGCAGCAGTGTGGGGAGCGCTGTCGGGTTGGCAGTCGTTGCTGGAGCGTCCACGACGCACGAGATGGCGGAGACGATGCTGCTCTACGTCATCCGCCTCGCGTTCGCAGCCACTGGAGCGATGGCTGTCGGATCGGAGCTGCGCCGTGGCGGTTCGGCTCGTGGCATCGGTGACAAGCAGGCTGCAAGCAGTCGGTGGGCGGCGAGGCGCGTCTTGGAAGAGCTCTGTCTATTCTCGAGCGCTGGGTTTTCCATCCCGGCGCTCTGCCTTGTGACGAAGCTCTTGGCGGCGCGAGCAGATCCGAGCGACTCGGTCGACGGCGCCGGACATTCGAGCAGCGGGCGCTTCGTGGTCTCGAGAGACCGCGTCGAAGAGTTCTTGCAGCCCCAGCTCGCAGCCCTCGTGATGCCGCGCTCGCGTGTCCAAGACGAGTACTCGTATGGTGAGCTGGAGCAGATCTTCGCAGCGTACCAGACGTGTCTGCCGGCCTCCACCTTCGTCCAGGTGCGTAGAGTCCGCGGCACGCGTGCTTCCTGGACACAACGCGTTGAGTTTACGACCGCTTGCTTGTGTGTGTGGGAGTGTGCAGATCATCCGCCAGTTTGTCTTTGAAGCTACCAGCCGAAGCAGCTATGACGCTACGAGTCCCGACACTGCTGTCTCGGGTGAACCAACAACGGTCGTCTGCGACGTGCTCTACCAGCTCATCACCAGCGTAGCGGCGATGGACCGAAACGACTTTGTCGACCAAGTGCTCGCTCTCGCGCACGAGTTGGTGGCTGACGGCGTGCAAAACATGAACGGCTTTGTGCTTCGGCAAGGCCTCGAACTCGTCGCCACAGTGTCGAGTGCGCGTGGCAGCGCGCGCAGCGACGCGACTGTGAGTCTGTCTCCTGTCGGCGACTTGGCCGAGTGCTATCGCGAGTGGGTGCGCGACCACTTTGCAGCCCACGAAGAGAGTGACGGGAAGCGCCAGCGCTCCGACAGCGGTGCGACGAGCGCGACAGCGTCTTCAACGGCGCATCGGTGCCTGAAACAGCAGAACAAGTCGTCGTGCTGCCTCGTGACCACGAAGCGGCAGATCCAGTTTCTCTGTGTGTTCCTGCTTGAGTTCGACCGCCGCGAGTACCCGCGACCCGCTGCCGCCCTCGACGGCCGCACGCCTGCGCCAGTGCGCTTCCCCTTCGCTCGACCCGACCACGTGGCCGCGCACCTCAGCGTGATGAAGACGCACCAGCCGCAGTTCTCGAGCGGCGGACTCATCATGGACTTTTGTTCGCAGACGCGGTCGCGGTACCTCGAGCTACTCCAACTCGAGCAGGCAGCAGCAGCAACAGCAGCGAATTCGACGCCAGCGGCGGGAGAGGAGACAAACGGGAAGGCGCTGGCGTTGCAGTCGTCGGCCTACTCTGCCAAGGTGCGCAGTATGGTTTGGGAGAACATCCAGCTGTACCGTGACACATCCAAGCTATCGCCGCAGCTGCGCCAGTGGAAGATGTTCCAGCCGAAGCTGTGGAAGCAGGAGCTGATCCCCTGCTGCCTCGACATCGGGTTTGACGGGCCAGTCCGAGCTCCAGACGAGGTGTCGCGTGGCGGTAAGTCGGGCGACTGTGTCGGTCGGAATTCCGAGTCTTCGGATATGGTTGCGCATGTCGCCTTTGTTCACGCGCTCGCAAAAGCCGGCTTGGTGTCCGTTCGGGAGTACGCGCACTTCCTGGCGAGAGCTGAGCAGTGGCTCGACGAACGACGCGTGATGGCCGACGGTCTTAAGAAGCGGACCCACAAGCGAAGACGCAGTGCGATGATGGAAGGGGAAAGCGTCGCCCATGCACTGGCGTGCTTACAGGCGGAGATGAAGACACCGATCGAGGGTGACTCTGTGTGGACAGTGCGCCGTTCGCTACCAGGAGATGCGATGGACGCGCTCAAGGACGCACTCGCGGGAACGCTCGAGGCACTTCAGAACTCGTCTGCAATAGGAGCCGAGACGCTGTCACTCAAGGCAGCGAGTGACGGTAACGCCTCGGCGTCGATGCAGCGGCTATGGAGCGACGGTTGTGTTCGCGTGCTTGAGACGCTTGGCGTGTGCCAAGTGGATGCCTTCTTCGCGTACATGGTCCCGGCACTGGCGGAGACTTCCTCACGAAGTCGCGCAATCAAAGCGTCTTCAGAGACTGCGAACGGTGGAGTCGCCGAGGAGCGGTCGACGGGAGCGCGCATCGCCGAGTTCTTCGTATCCCAGACGACGTGGTCTGGCGCCGTCGATACGAGCTTCTTAATCGAAGTCTGCTGCGTTGGTGCAGCTGCAGCCGTGCTGGTTGGCGAGTTCGGCGCCGACCCCGAGCGCTCCAGTCTTCCGCGTCTACTCCACGTGATCGACTCTAAGTGTGCGGACCGCACCGCTGACGAGCCGTCTGCTTCGACGACGAGGCTTTTGCTACGCAGTCACGTGGTGAAGCGCAGTCTGTTTTTCTCGGCCATGCTTCGAGCGGCATCAGCGCTGGCAGCAGAGCCCGAGGTCGCCTGGAGCCTGGCAGCGCTACTGCGCTGCGAAGCCATCGGTATCGAGCTCCGCGTGTTCCTCCTGTGGATGGGCACGCGCTCGAGCGTCTCAAGCTCATCGGCCGCGATCGATCGGGTCGGACAAGTGCTGCAACGCGATGTGAAGGCGCTATCTGAAGCAGCGACACTGGACCCTCTGCGGTTCCTGAGCGGCAGCCTGCAAGCGCTGGCGCAAACGCGGTGGTTCAAAGAGATCTTCGATCCCAGATCGCTCACCGCGGCAACCCTCGAGCAAGTGATCAGGCTCGAGTTTCGCTACGGCCTCACGCTCTTTGGGAACTCGTTGTCGTCAGCACCGCTCGGGATCGGGAAGAGCGAGTGCGGTCGAGTGTGGCTGCAGGTGGAACTTGATTTGGTCGAGGACCTCGGAGGCTTCCGTGCCGTCGCTGTCGAAGATGTCATCGAGTGGCTCGTCGCCGAGGCGCAGTTCCAGGCGACCAGTGACTGCGACGAGAGTGGAGGAGACGCGCGCGAGTCGGAGTTCGTCGACAGCGCACTTGACGCGCTGCTCCTTGCGCTGAACGACTTGATGCACACAGCGGGTTCGCGTCATCCCTCCAATCGCGCGCAAGAAGCCGCGACAAGCTCGCATGACCGGATCTTCAGCTACTATGTGAGCTCCGCGACGAAGCTGATTCGCGAGTCCGGCGGCAAGCTCCCCGTCAACCGGCAGCTACGTCACCACGGCTTCGAGGTGCTGGAGATTTGCTCGCGCCATTGCCACCACACTGGCGGCCGCTCGCTCCAAGCGGCTCTCGCGGACGATAGCTTCTTGCAACTACTTCGCGCTGCCGGAGACCACTTCAGCGACCGATTTCCGTGGCCGCTGCTTCAGGCGTTGTTCCTGTACCTCATACAAGCGATGTCGGACCACCGAGACGGGCAAGCCCCGCGACTGGAAGCTCGTGACGTCCCTGTTAGTATCGTCGTCCGGTGCGCGCTCGAGTTCCCCCGCCTTGAGAAAGTGGCCGAGCGCCGAAGGACGAGCAAGAACGGAGCTGGGAGGCACCAGACTGTGTTCATGGACCACTTGCGGCAGCTTCACGCGTTCACCAACCAGTTAACCGGCGACACGACGAGCGAATGCTCTCCTATCCTCCAGCCAGCGGCCGGTGGGAACGAGGTGTTCGCTGTTGAGGCAGACTGGACGCGGGACCAGATCAGCGTCGTGAGGTTCCTCTTCAGCTGGAACGTGATCAAGGTGCCAGACATGACGCTGCAGCCGCACTTGCTGTCCTCGTTCCACACCCGAGCGGCAAAGCGCATCTTGTGCGCGCTTGGTGCTGCTGGCGACAGCGCTGCGGGTGCTGATGCGCAGCGTGAAGTGCAGGTATCGGAGCTCGCACTGCGTCTCGCTCAGGAATGGGTCGACTCAGTGGTAACAACAGCCCCCGCGGCCTGCAGCGACGCACCGGGGGGCCACTTCGAGCTGTTCCTCATGCACGTAGTTGCTGAGCTCTGCCAGCGCTCGGCAGTCGCGTGCAGGAAGGTGCTGCTCTCATGGCGCACGTCCCCCCCATCGGCGATGGACGGATCAGCGCTGTTCGTAGTGCTGCTCGCGATCGCCATGAGTGGGAGTGACGACGCCTTTGAGCGATCGCTTCGAGCGAACAGTTCGCTGTGGCTGAACGAGTTCTCGCAGATTGCTCTCCACGTGCACTCGGCGAGCTCCAGTTCGGCGCTCGAAGGCGCTCCGGTCGCTGCCAAAGCGATGCGAATGCTCGCGAACACGCACAGCTTCGGCGAGCAGCTCACGCTCGTGCTGATCAAAATTCTCAAGCACAGCATTGCCAACAGCGTGGACGCGCTCGACGCCACGCTGCCGCGCCGCATCCACGACGCATGGCCGAGTCTACGACGCATCACCTCAAAGGTGCATGTGCTCCTGCCATTAGGCGAGTCGAGTGAGTTCTAAGGGGTGACAGCATGTGATGACCGCGGGAATTGAAGTTGGAGAGTGACGAGCCTCGTTGGAGCAGGTAAGCGAGGGTTTGCTGGCTGGCTGGTGCTCGTGCTAAGGGCTACAAAATCGAGCAGTTCTTTGGATCCGCGCTCTGCTGGCTCGTCGACTGGTTGTTCGAATGCCAGGTGTGCCGGCGGTTTGACGGTTGCTTCGTCAGCGTCGGCGAGTTCGCACTCGGACTCGAATCGCCCTGCTCTTCCGTGCCCGGGAGCACCGCGTTCCTGCTCAGTCGCTTCGCGGCGTCCTTGAACTCGAGCTTGAACGTGTGCGGCAGCGACGGTTTAACTTCGGAGATCCACTTCCAGTACTCGTCCTCTTCCGTCCCGGAGTAGGGCAGTATCAAGCGGATGTCGGTCATGCACACGGGGCAAGCGCTGCATCGAGCGTAGCCATAAAGAGCCAAGTCAGCAACTTGGTTGCGCCTTCCGACACCTCGCACAGAAGGCATCGTCGCACTCACCTCCATGCACTCGCGTGCGAACGATCCGACGTAATGTCGTGTAGCTTGATGCAGACGTCGCACACGCACTTGTGCTGGCACGGGAAGAACACGGTCTTGGGCGACCCGATCTCGCAGAAGACGCACCGTGTCTCCGGCGGATATGTGCCGTCCGGGAGTCGCGTGAACGGCTTGAGCATTCGAAAGTCGCGCGCGATCTCCTGGTAGTTTTTGGTCATGCGGCGCGGCATCTTGTTCGGCGCCATAAGCGACGTGGACCGCTGGCGACCATTGTTCGCCCCCGTGGGTTGCTGCGCCTTACTAGTAGTATTCTGCAGGGTGTGCTGGGTTCTGGACTTGGACTTCCCGAAAGCTGCTGAGAAGAACTGCAGGTGCTGCTGAGCGGTGGTGACAACGCTGCTTTTACGTGGCGCGGGGACGGATACTGTCGACACCGAGCTGACGTCGTCATGTGACGTAGCGTTTGCGGTAGCTGAACTGGAAGAGATCTCATTTGAATTCGACGGTGGCGCCGCATGAGCCGTCGTCTGTGGTAGCTCAAGAGCCTTGTTGCTCTGCTCCATGGCCGTCTTCGAGGTGTAATTGTCCCCCGACGGACAGATCCGTCCCACGAGAAGGAGTAGCTGCTTCGCTCGAGTGTGAAGGACAAGCAACTGGGAGCGCAGCGAAGCGAAGCTTGCTGCTGCTGCTGCTCTTTCCTCGGAGCCAAAGATAGTAAGGAATCTGGGTCGAAAACCAAGTAGTCACCAGCGAGCAAGACGGAATGTGGACTGTTGCCGCAGTCACGTCATGCACCTCGGCGATCTTATCGGTGAGTCTTGCCTCATTTTTGGAGAATCAAACTTCATGCACCACTGCCAGGAACGTCGCGTGTGGAGTGAAGTAATGAGACTGCTTACGTGGTAGTGTTAAGACGGTAGAGTCTCGACTGCACTGATGGTGACAAGCCCAGCAAGATTGACTGGTACACAAATGACCCAGCCAAAGTGCGCGAACGTGGCACCTGGTGCAGAAGTTCCATTGGTTCGCTCATCAGTCACAGACCGAGGTCACACTACCGCTGCTGTGCGCGCTTAACGACATGATACTGGAGCTTTGGCAAGTTTGTGATCGACACCTCTCAGTTGAAAGCGGCAGCGCGTCCCAGGCAAAACTAGGACCAAACTTTGGTCACCAGTGTGATGCTCCAGGCAAACCAAATGATGCTCCAGGCAAACCTAAAAAACAGGTAGCAAAACAGATGGAATTTTATACAAGCAACACGGAGAGACAAACGTTTACTGTACAAGGTTGTTGTGCCCGTCTTCGACGGGCATGAAGTAAGGTTTTTCAGATAGTGACCATAGAAAAATCATATATTTGGTCTCTTAGCCATAATCGCTGACCTGCAAATGTACTATGCACTAGCGGAGTACGCCAGGGTAGACGACGTTCCGAACGCAAACTTGACCATCCTCGTCGTGAACTTCGTGATCGATCATGATCTTCATGTTGGCTCTCGCGGTGGCCCTAGACAGCGCAACGGAGAGATGTCCATGGGAGAAGCCGGGCTGGGGAAGGTAAACACCGAGGTGGTGCACCGACTGGCCTTGAGCTTTGTTGATTGTCATGGCGAACGACAGCTGCACTGGGAACTGACGCTGGCAAAGTCGAAACGGGAGGCTTGCTCCCCTGCCACCAATGGGATGCGTGAAATTGCGGCACGCTCTCCAGCAAACGCTCCAGTCAGGATCTCGCCAATGATGCAGTTGCGCAGGAGCTGTCGAACTTGTAGGTGGGTCCCGTTACAAAGACCTTGTTTGCCGTTGATGTTGCGGAGAAGCATGATGAGCGATCCGATCTTGAGCCGCAACTTGTGCGGCGGCAACCCTGACACTGCCAGGGTGTTGAGGAACTCCACAGGATATATCGCGGTCCGGCCTTGATCACTGTTTTCAACGGTGTCGACCGAGAGGTATTCGATAGGCTCACCTGGTAGTGCCTTCAGCACCTCGTCGTTGAACGCGTGGACCTCCGAGATGACGGTGGTCAGGATCGCCCGTCCAGAGAAGTAGTTGGGGTCCTGAAACCTATCCGGGAGGTCGCCGTAGATATGCCTAATGAGAGTTTGCACCGATCCGCTTGTATCTCCGGCCTCTAACACTATTGCCTTCGGGATCTTGGCGTGCGATGCGCCATTCACTGACCACGGGTCGTGTCGTCCCTCACCGATACGGAGAAGAAAGTCTGCAAACCCTTGGATCTCCGTCGCATCGTGATCGCCCAGCGCCGTGTGGACACGCATGTTCAAGCTGATCCTCAGCATCGCGAAATAGCGCCAAAGGTGAGAGCTCTTCATGCATGCTGACACGATTTCGCCTGGAGTCACCCTCGGAACGACAGGAAGTACTTGACAGAAGTCGCCCGACAGAAGCAGCACCTTGCTGCGGAACGGATCCTCGCAGCCGAGAAGCGAGCGCAGCGTTCTGTCTAGAGCTTTGAAGGCGTAGCGATGCATCATCGGCGCTTCGTCCCACACAATCAGCGTTGTCATAGTTCTCATAATCAAGAACAAGGAGATGGGGTTTTAAGCTACAATTTCTATACAATATTTGATTTTTGAAGAGGTTCAAGTGCCTATCGTCTGAACAGGGGCCACTAATCGGTATATTGAAATTTGTATACTATTGTCCGAACGTACCCCTGTTCGGACGATAGGGATACGTTTAGGGTACAGTTAGGGGTACACTCCATTGTGAACGCCACATTCCGCCCGAAGGGCGGTTTAGGGTTTTGCCTATCTGCACCCCGGTTCGAAGGGCCGGTTTAGGGTTTTAGTGGGCAGCCTCGGCCCGAAGGGCCGGATTGGGGTTTGTACCCTATTCTAGGGGATAGGGCAAGGGCCAGGCTGTGTATAATTTAGGCAGTGGTGTTTGGACGATAAGAATGGAAGAAGCACTTTCCATTTTCCACGATATTTCAGTCTTCAAAATCAATTTTGAACGTTAAATACATCAAAACGATGTTAGAAACGTGAAAGCAAGTCGTTTTCAACACAATAATTGTTATGAACTGTTCATTACTTGTGTTTCAAGTTGAGTCACACGAGCAAATTTCGCTTCCCTTTGGGGTGGTCGAATTGCGTGATATCAAAAGCCACTCAATCACTACTTTTGGACAAAAGTAGACAATAAGACTGATCGTGATGGGCTTGGAGAAGTCACATCAGAGATTGAGTTCGAGGGATCTATATACCACGACGAACATTGACATGATGAAGAACCGCTCATGGTATACATTGATCTGGCGCCAGTGGAGATGGTGAAAGTACAACATAGAGAAGCAAAGATGGTACATACGTTTGATCCCTTTTACTTTGAAGCAACAACGCAGCGGTCAGTCCACTACAGCGTGCTCTCATCGCTGTTGTTCGTCAAGCGCTAATCTTGGAAAGTACAAGAACCCTCACACAAGAGAACACCGACCAAGTGGAGAAGATGATGCATGTTTGTTAGGTATATGCAGTGTGGATGGGTCTCGTATCCCCATGCCCTCGCCTATGCTTACTGTTTGGTTCTACTCAAATATCCTCAACATAGCCCGGACCTGTGCTCGATAGTGGATAGTACTTGGTACGCTCCAACGATACTAAACATAGCCTGGATCTGTACTCCATAGTAGAATTTTAGGTGGCTACATCTAATATAGGCTATAGGGCTCCAGAGGTTGACAGCCCGTGTATATTGTATGATACGTGATATCGTTTATTTTGAATTGAGTAGAATATAGCCAGAGAGGAGGACTAGAACTAATTCCAACATTGTAGTCTGCACGGTATGACATAGCAGCAAAGCTGCGTCCAGCAAAGCGGTCAGCATCAGCGATCTCGCGCACCGAGGTGCTTCGTCAGTCAATGCCGTTCAAACAGTACATCAGTACATTGCGGAGACGAGTAGCACAGACCAATGCGTGCCAAAGGCACTCGGAGGATGGGAGCAACCACCTCAGATGTACACCTCGCACGACTGGAGAAAGGCACTTCGGCAGCCGCGCCGCAGGCGATGTTTGCTTCGTTTCTATTCGAGCACCAAATACCTCGCCTGGAGGAGCACTCGTTCGTTTCGGCGCTCGCAGCACCTCTACTGCTTTTATATGAAGACGCGGTCGCGGCGTCTCCATAGCACCCCTTTGCATGCGGCGATGATGTTGGCACTGAAGCGCACAACCTCATCATCCAGTGATGGTGAATGCTTTCTCGTTCTCGTGAATTTTCGGCAATAGTTTGCCATGGCAAATATAGCATCGCTTCCCGCGTCTGTCGCGGTCTAGCATCTCGGTACCACATCAGCTTAGGCTGACTGGTTAGCGCCCCATGTCGACGTCCTCGCTTGACAAGCTGATCACTGGCCCCCGCTCCTTGATAGAGATGGTGACTATGCATTCTCGAAATGTCACGCGCCGTTTGAGCGAGTTGGCGTCTCGAGATGAGTCGGCGGCAGCTGGCGGTGTTGGCCATGCTGTTGCTGGAGCTACGATGGCACCGTCTGAAACTTCTCCGCATGTGGAACTTCTCCGGGTCTGGAACTTCTCCGCACTAATGGTCGCCGAGTCTGCAGTCACTGATTGGTGCCCTGTTCTCGTCTCTTCTGCACCATTTCTGTTGTAATAGCTTGAAGTAAGTTCCGTATGGCCGTAAAATTGTGCACAGTGCGACGTCGTTGCCACTGTAACTCTCATTGGGCTGCATTATCGACGTGCATCCCCTGATGTACCTGTCGCGGACGATGGAGTCCCTGCATGCGAAGAGGCGTCAAGGTGCTCAAGTCTTGGCAGCTCAAATGCAGGAAAGGATGCTCCAGGCTCTTATCGACTGTCAAAATCGAGTGCTGTAGGATTCTGGGCTCAAAAGAGCAAGAGGAACAATGCGGTCTCTGGCATACTCAAATCATAAACAGTATGCGGAAGACGAGTACTACTCTGTCCCAAAATGAAATGTGCAGTTTGGTTTGGTTGTGTGTCTCGCACAAGCAAGGTATTATTACACTGACTGGCCGAAAATAGATAACTTCTGGCGCCTCTGCGTTTTGGTTGGACAGAAATATGAGAGCGCGCACAAAACCTCATTACTTACATATATTTATGGTGTCTTTTATGCATTTCTGTGTGATAATCCCACGCAAATGCTGAAAATATGAGAGCATTTCAAAGGAAGGAACAGGAGTGGGTATTATTGCAGTGTTTGAGTATCGAGAGAGAGAGAGAGGAGAAGATTGAAGAGAGAAACCCATGAGAGACAGCCGAACAGGAATGGAGTTGGAACGGGGAGGGTATGGAGAGATATCCTCAAGATGCCAACATTTTACACAACTACGATTCAGTGTTGAATTTACTGGCCAATCATTGTGGAGAATGCCGCATTTCATCCAGTAGCAGTCGTTTCGATTTTTGTTTTGAACAATCGTGAGATTTTTTTCCTGATGTCGGAATGGTTCCAACAATTCCAATACAGGCATTATTCCCAGTAGTTAACACTTTTGCGAGCGCATAACTGATAAAATACGAAAGGGTCGACAAGATATAGAGACATAGAAAATCAAAGGTTTTATTGGGCGAGCTGCTCAACAGAAAGCGGGGAATGCTCAGTCTTTCAATGCCCGAAACAAGCTCAAAGACGTCGTGAGCGATAATGCT
>SMMQ01002255.1:50723-76312 GCA_008271595.1 [Pythium] brassicae (nom. inval.) | reverse complement strand
GGGGGGGGGGGGGGGGGGGGGGGAGGGGGGGTTAATGATCTAACGGATTGTTGTTCTTGAGTCTCCATTCACACACATTACCTGCGGTTTGAGCAGCGAATAATTAACTTGAGATGAGGTTAACGGTTGGAGATTATGGATAACACAAGCGAGACGGCTTTGCTTGAAAAGATCGGAGATAAAGACTTCTATTGATGTTATATTGAGCAGTAAGTGTGCCTTGTCAAGCCTGTGAAGAAAAGGGTTCAAATGCTCGTTCAACTTATAGTCAAACACATTTGCAGCAACAAAAAACTCATGCCGTGTCATATTAGATAGGAATGGTAATATAAAACTATTGATGTTTGATTTAGGATCCTTTTTACAAATGTAAGCAAAAAGCACATAAAAAAGTGTGGGCATGACTGTCATAATAAATTTTATTCCTGTCAAAAAGGGTGTACACAAAATCTCCTCTTTCTTGTGGTACCATAACATCGTTTTCGAACTTAGGAAAAAGTGTCATGTTGTTTGAGGTGGCCTTATTTAATGAGAATGAAGAGTGTAGTATAGAAAAGAACAATTCGCCCTCTCGCAAGTTCTTCATTCAGCCCAACAGCACTTTGAGCAGAACATAATCAGCACCGCGAGAGCATACTTGAGTGAAGTGGACGAGCCTACCTCATCACGAACCAGACCCCTGTTGTTTATTAGCACCACGCTAGACTCATGTACAGGATTCGCTTCAGCCGTCAAGCACTACTGTAAGTGCATAACCCGACCAACGCTGAAGAGAGAACTGGTGGTAATACTCGGCACAGACCGATGACACCGTGTATGGCGCGATAAACTGGGCTCAAATTGACTACAAGGAGACGGCAAGTAGTAAGGCAGCGGACTGGAAGCTGCACAATGGGCCACTTCTGTACATCGAGTGGCGTCCGCGAGAAGGAATGCTTCATGTCTCGCCCTCTACAAGAGCTGATAAAAAACCTTTAAAAATATCTTTGTTTTGTTTCTCCTGTATTACCAGTTTTCAACACATTTTTTGGCGTGCACAAGTGAAAATGGTGAGTGTAGTACATTACCGTCAAGCCGAGAATAAGCAATCACAACTTGGTGCGCCACCAAAGGCTTAAATTTCTATTATCACCACAATTCTGCTCATATCGCGAAAACGTAGTTATATCTGGCAATCGCTTGCATCCGACACACAAAAATGCAAGTGTAAATTTAGCGGGGAAAAATACAACGAAATATTCGATGAATTCTACACATAATACAGTCGGTACAAATGGAATAGCCAGTATGCTTGCTTATGGCAATCCTGTGATCTTCACGCACCAGTATACAATTGTCCACATGACGAGCACGCGCTAGAGCACAACAGAAAGTGTTACCACAAACGCCACGCGGGCTGCAACGAATCCTAGATCACCAGCGCCTGCGCGACGACGACGGCTCGCCCCTATGGGGCAAGGCTCAAACAGTACAATATCAAATCTTAGTGGGTGTCATAAAATGAAAAATTAGTTACTGCAATATCAACGCTTCCAACAAAATATACTTCAATAATTGCATCAATAGTGCCGTCACATTTAGGACCTAAAAATACACACGGTATTTTTGCCTCCAAGTACTCGTTACATGAGTTTACGAACAAACAATACGTTGCTTGGTATAGTGTGGAATATACGGCTTGGGAAGTAGGTGAGTCGATGAAGAGTGAGTCAAACTGCACAATTTTTAACATGAATTGTACATAGATATTAGACTCGATTTTCATTGTCATTTTTGACGTGGTTGACCCCCCAAAATTCTTCGAATGGTAAGATAATATCAATGAGTGAACGAGATCTGTGTGAATATTGCCCGCCGATATATCGAGAAACTGGTTCTTTAAAGATTGAGCTAACAAATAGCATAAAGGGTTTAGTATTTCAATGAATTTGTTACATCCATCAAAGAACAGAGGTTAAACAGGTAACGTTCGTTTGATAAAAAGATGAAGTATCAAACATTTTTAACAGTAAATTTCAGTAAACTGTGTTAAGTGATTAAGTGACAAAATTTTAAATTCTCGAGATTCGCATCGATTTTATTATTTTACGGTGTTATTTTTTTATTTACAGAGACTGTAACTCCATTTCATATCAGCTTTGTTGGTAGAGCCCGATTGCAGTTTGGTGGTCTTGAATAACCCATTGTGATTCAAACACAGTATTTTCATGAAAATGGGGTTGAACATTTTCAATAGTACTGGTATTGGTACAATATCATATGGTATCGAACAAACGGGAAATCAATAATTGCTAATTCAATCAATACTAACGGAAATATAACATCCTAGTATTTTTCTACCCCTACTATGTGGCCGCTTGGAACTCACCTCGCTCAGAATATCTACTTCGAGGCGCACCTAGTGCGTTAGTGTGATTGTGAGCTGCTCATTTCTCCTCCAGGTCATTTTGTTATCCTTTGAGACGCACCTCGGGCGACTCGAGGCTCCCATCCTTTTTGGAGCCGTCCAGCTGGCAACAGGTTCCTGTCCATTACTGGCCTTCATTTGGAAGCTTCGGTCATGACTTGTGTGATATTAATTTGACTGCTCTGTGTACATTGAATTTACGTACATTGATTTCACAGAGGTAGAAGGTATGAGCTATATATTGCTGAAAGATACGAATAATGTTTTGCGGTACGCATACTGGAGGACCTTCTCCCGGCTCGCTCCTGCTTTCTAAATCACGTCTTCTTTGTGCAGAGCCTTCATTCCGCGCACCTGTCGCTCCTCAGCGGCTCCGTGGACTCTGTGGTTGTGCATGGCGTCTTGTCTGGCGACGCACACCTTCCAAACGCCGCCACGGCGTTGAACATAGACGTCGATCCGCTAGAACAACAGCAGCGTGGGTGGATCAGGATAGTGTGCAATCTCTCAGTCAGTGCGCACATTCTCCGTCAGTGTGCACTGGCTCGATCGGGCGACACAGAATCGGTCGGTGCACATGGACTTGCCCAATGCGTTACAACATCTACACACAGAAAACAACGTACTCTTGCGGAACAATCAGCGCCACGCGGTCTAAACTTTGCATTTCGCACTCCTCCCACACAAACGCATACGAATGTCTTCGCGTAGATCTGGAAGCGCTCTGGCACGATTTGGTTGCTCTGTGTGCGGAGCTGGCTGCGCAGCTTCGTGTTCTTGTGGCTACCGAGGTCGACGTCTTTGTGCTGTTCACCTGTGCATGCATACATTTAATAGCAACCGTAGCGTTAGTCACATTCACGTGCGCACATGCAGACAAAACGAGCTCATGCACACACATGATGCGTACGGTCTCCGCACTCGACGAGGAACGCGTTCATCACCTCCCACGTGTCCAACGTTTGAACGTTGACGTCCGGTGAAGGGACGAGAGCTGAGTCGTTCGCGCCGCCTGCGTCACTGGCATTGACGTGCGCTTGCGCAGGCGCGACTGCCTCCTCTTCCTCGTCCTCTTCGTCTTCTCCCTTCTTCTACTTCTCCTCCTCCTCCTGTTCTGCCACCCCGTCTACATTTCCTTTCTCCTCCCTCACATCCACGTCCCGCTGTCGCTTCGCCGCAGCTCGTCCGGCCGCAGCCGTTGCCGAACGCGTGCGCTTCATTGTCATTCGACTGCTCCTTCCCCAGTGAATCTGATAATTAGCGCGAGAATTCTGCGCGCCACCAGATTTTCCCGCCCAATAAATACACTTTTTCAAACGATATACGCTCAATAACGCGTAGGGAGGAGGCGAGATCTCTTCCTACTGCCTGATAATGAGTGTATGTTAGACTGTACTATGCCCCATCGTGCAGCGTCTTTGTCTGCTTCTCATCTCCGCAACCATCTTCTTTTGTGCCACACTTCCTGTCATGGGGCGAAGCTCTGTGGCCTTGGTGTACACGTGCGCGGTGATGAAGCGATGAGAGCATAGACGACTGAGCCTGTGCTAAAGTGGGTATTTTCAACTCTGATCTTTTATTATGTTTTGGTTGTTAAACTGGTGATGAAATCAAGGAGAAAACAAACCACTGAGAGCCACCCAATAAGTGGCGCCTTCTGATTGGCTGAAAGAGGCGAGATTTTAGCCAATAAAAAACGACAGCTGAAAAGGGACAATGGCATGGAAGTGGTCCACACTAGGATTGTACCTAGCCGCGAGACTAGGACCGAGCATAATGTAGGTTATCATCGTTCAGTCTCCGCGGTGACAGAACGATTTGTCCTCTGATTGGTCAGGATTAGAAATTTCACCGTTGAGGGTTACACTCGTACGGCTTCGGGTTTTGTGAGGGGAGCTTGGTTTAGAGTTATGGTTTGCCTCCTTTGGTTAAGGTTGGGTGAGGGTATATAAAAATAGATTGGGTCAAGGGTTTAGGTTTGATGACGATGTATAAAAATAGATCGATTCTTGGGTTTTGATGACGTGAAAATTGTATATCCGGTACGAGGTTACGATAGGGTACGTAATCGGATTACACGTGTACATTATTTTTGGTAACCTTGCGTTGTGATTGGTTGAAACTCGGCCAATCAGATCGCGGGTGTGGTGAGATACGCGGTGACATTGTACAGTAGTGTGGTGTGGACGGTGACCCAGTTACACTTCCGGTCAGTGTGCCACTGCTGGATCGGTGCACAGATGTATTTTGTCATAGAGAGCTTTCTTGTCGCTGCTGCCGATCTTTGCATGGAGGAGGTGGTCACTGCGCGACTTTGTCAGTCGTGTTTTTCCCACACAGCAAAATTTCACGCTCCAGCGAGTACCTTTGAGGATATGCTTGTCGGACAAAAAGCTTTGGGCAGGACCACTGTAGTTCTAAAAGTAGAAAAAATGTGTTACTTCTGAAAACTTTAGATACAACGCAACTTTTCACACGTTGTGTGATCTCAAGCGAAGCGAAGTTGTATGACGTATTTTCGGGGATGCTTCGGTCCAGGATTGAGAAGAGTAGTACCAACATGATTTGTCCAGGATTCCCGATATGAACTTGCCCAGGATCGAAATAAGGAAAAGTTCCTTCCCGGCTCCAAACTCTCCCAACCCTAACGGGGGCGAAGGAAAAAATAAAAAAACCGGCGAGTTAGTGGTTGGTATGCGTTTGCATATCAAGAACACATTTTCCAAAATAAACAGCGTGATGGAAGCGGACACACGGCGACGCAGACTCGCAGGTACAGATCCAGAACGTCTCCGGAGCAACACGCCAAGTCCCAGAGGCCTGCCTGTGCGTCTCCTTGGTGGCGGTCTTTGCTGGGAATGCTCTCTGATGCTTTGTGGCGTTTTTCTGTGTGTCTGGAGCAGTCGAACACACACGAAGTCTTCCAGACGGTCGAAAAACGCCTCGGAGCGGCACAGTAGCGGCTGGAGCACTTGCAGGAGACACGGCGACTGCCAGGTACGTCTTGGAGGCGTACCAGACGGCAGGAGGAGTGTGTGATGACTTTGACAGGGCTTGTGGGCGTGGTGATTGCGTTTTGGGAACAGTTTGAGACGCGTGAAGGCTCGTGAAGCAACTTGGAAGCTGCACGAATGCCAACGGAAGGCGAGCAGGTGCGCCGAGAAAGCGGCAGAGGTGGCGAAAAAGGTGTGCTCTGACTCTGTGGCGCGTGTGTGTGTGTTGGCGCGTGCTGGTGGCGTGTTTCGAGCAGTTCGAGGCGCCAGGAAGGCGTGGGGTCACTCGTAAGCGGCCGAAAGGCCAGCCAGAGCTGCACGATTGAGCAGGTGCGCCGCGAACGAGATGGAGAGAGTGGGCTGAGCGCTGTCAGCGTCTGATGCGAATTTTTGTGTGTACCTGTGTATGTTTAATGACTTTCTGTCAGCGGTTCGAGCGCGATGTCAAGACCAGGGCTAGCGCAAGTAGCAGAGAAGAGACGGCAGCCAACCCGTGAGAATTGCGAGCGTCAAGGTGCTTTGTATGTGGGTCCTATAGAAAAAATCATGTACAATCCCAGACAAATCCTGTTCGTGCAACTCGATCCTAGACCAAAGAATTAGCGCTCATTGGATTGTGTGTGTGAATGTGTGCAGAGCATCAGCATGTGTGGGTGAGGCCTTGGAGAGTGCCCCTGCACAGAAACCTGGCTCTGGGACATCTTCCAGACCCGTGCGATCAAATGCTGGTGGCTGCGGTAGCGACAAACCCAGCAAGCCATCTGGGGATGAGGCAGGTGGTACCGGTAGCGAGGGTGTAAACGACTCGAAGACCAAGAGCCAGCCTACGACCCCGCGCTGATCGTCGCTACTCAAGCCGGCTGTGGAACCGACACGACGATTGCCTCGCACCCCACGAACGCCAACGGACGCTGTCGACGAGGCAAAAGACGAGATGCAAGCGGCGGCAACTCCGCGGAGAAGCCCGCGCGTGCAGGCTTGCTCGGCCCCGCACCTGGACTTGGCTGATCTGGACGATTAAGAGGAGGAGCAGGCGCCGCCTCCCGCAAAGTTCCACGCGAAGTGAGCCGTGAAGTCTCAGCACCGAGTGAATGTTGTCGGGAGCATCGCCGCGACAGAGTAGGGCATGGCAGCGCGCGGAGCGGCAGTGAAGGCGACAAAGAAGCGCGAAGCATCTTCGTCAAGCCGGTCCGACGACGGTGACGGCGACGAGGACGCGTCAGGATCCAGTCCTGGTTTTGAAGACGAATATCCTCGTTGAGCCGCCGGAGCTCGAGCACAAGAGCTGAGCAGTCTGGACGCAGCATCTGGCCGTCTACTCAGCCTCCACGCACCAAGTCATCCGCGTTCATGAAGTCATGAGATGCACGCAGCACAACAAGCGGCTCTCCAAAACGAAGGCTACACTACGTGGTGACGCTGTCGAGCTCGTGCCTGAAGAGTTGGATACCTATCAAAAGACCTACATCTGCACGCACGACTGGCGCCAGAAGAAGAGAGGGCCGGGAAGCGGTTGAGACGATACGTGAGGTACTCGGAGTGCCCGTTCCGGTTTGCCGTGTAGCTTGGACGTGACGGTTACTTGTGGCAGCTGTTCGTAAAGCACACGTGCCTTTAGCACAACCACAGCATCGACAGCGGCACCTTCGGCACGTCCCCTTCGTCTCGCGGTATCAAAGTCGACGAGACGCGCGCACAAGTCGAAGCCATGATCGCGGGTGGCACTCACCATCCGAAGATCTACGACTACCTGCTGCAACGCAAGGTGAACGTCATCAAGCATGACGTTGCAACTCGGTGAACCTGCATCGCCCAGGTGTTCCCGCGAAAGACAACGACGATGCCACAGCCGCGGCTCTCGACGGCTTCGTGCGTGAGAACGAAGGCGCTGTCGTCACGGTGGACAAGACGGACGCGGGTGAGAGCGGTGTGATGTCGATCACGACGCGCCACATGCGCGAGATGTTCTCGCGAGTTTCCGAGCTGCTTCTAGTAGACTGTACACACAAACCCAACAGGTATGTCCAGGGTTTGCCCAGGATCGATACATGTGTTGTCCAGGACTCACCAGGACTTCTTTTGTGTGCACAGGTACAACTACCAGCTGTGCACCTTCACGGTGATGGACGAGTAAGGTGAAGGAGAAGTGGTGCAGCAGAGCCTGTTGGAGTCGAACGGTGACTGACACATGGAGCCGGCGCTTGAGCATTTCAAGCGAGCTCACCCGGACCACTTCAAGCTCTTTCGCGTGATTGTGGCCGACAAGGACTTGCAGGAGATCGGAGTACTGCAGCAGCACTTCCCTGAGGCGTAAATTCTGATCTGCGTGTTCCACGTGTTGAAGTACCTGAAGATCGCATCCAGAAAGCCAGAGCACGGAAAAGTGTCGACTGACGATCACGCGGCGGTAGATCATCTGGTGTACAACATGGTGTACGCGAGATCGACCGCAGAGAACGGCGCCAACCGCGTCGAGCTGCGGATGATGTGCGGCCGCCTCGGCTTCGAGTCGTTCTGCGACTACATGGAACGGAACTGGCACACGTGCCAAGTCATGGGGGTGATGTACAAGCGCGCCAAGCTCTCGCATCTCGAGAACCATACGAACAATCGCCTCGAAAACTTCTTCGGGAAGTTCAAGGACGGGATGAGGAGGTCGTCGAGCATGGCGGGGTGCGTGGGAATGATAATCTCGACGGCGCGACGCAGGGAGAACGAGTATGCCTACCGTCGACTGCGCATCGGTCGCCACGCGAATCGGAACTACAAGAGAAGATGAGCGCTGTACTCCAGTTCACGACGCACTTTGTCGCGAAGCAGATCGATCCGGAGTACGCCGCGCCAGTGATCAAGAGCGGCGCGTACCAGTACGAGGTCGACGAAGAGATCAAGGTGGTGAGAGTCGCAGGCTCGCGCGCCGTGCACATCGTCAGCGCACTCGACTGGACGTGCGACTATGCGCACTCAGCTTTGATGAAGCTCCCTTGCAGACACGCGATGGCGTACCGCAAGCATATGAGCCAGGCGCCGACGATCCCGCTCACTCCATTCGACGCAAGGTACTTGCGCGTGTTGTGATTGTCCAGGATCTATCCAGGACTTGTACAAGACTATTCCAGGATTCGTTTGTATGATCATTCAGATGGGTGCGAGTGGTTGAGGATCTCGTTGCAGCGCGACCGGTGCGCTACAACCCGACGCCAGCGGACACAAGCGCGAGGCCGACACCGCGGACGGCGGCGGAAAAATACCACGAAACTCTATGCGCCACGCGCCTCATCTCCTCGGAGCTTGCTGATATCGAATATGATGAAGAGTTCGAGCAGTCCTCGCCTCCATCATGAACCAGTGGCACAACCTCTGTCAGCGGAAGCGAGTGCGTGCGGACGATCGCGACGAGCCGATGCAAGACGACGAGGACCAGCCGTGGACGCAGCCATCTCAAGTACACAGCTTGTATTCGGATGACCTCGGCGATGTCGCGATGGCGGGCGCACGCCACGTGGTGATCAAGCACCCAGATACGGTGACCACCCGATCGCAGCAGTCGCAAACAGTGGAAGAGGCAGTGGATGCTGGCGAGAGTCGCGCTGTCCCCCCATACGACGCGGAAGAGCAGCCCGCGGTAAGGCTTGCGGAGGCGGATGCGAATCCTAGATGAGTCCTGGCCGAATCCTGCGCTGATCCTGGACCCGTCAACGCAGACTCACGCGGCGCGAGTGGTGGTAGCTTCGTCGTGGAACAGCCTCGTCTCGACCTTGCTGTGGAGGAGAAGAACGCAGACTTCGGCGACTTTGAAGAAGCCGTTCGACTCCCGATCGCGCTCAACCCGAAGGTAAAAAATCACGGCGGTCCCATTTGGATAAGAAAGTGCAAGATGGGGACGAGAAACAAGGCCGCGCTCGCTTCAACGCGTCTGTCGCTGCACGGAAGAGTCTCGGCGTGGTTACGCTCGTCGACGCGATCGACTCACTCAACTCGGAGCAGCCGACGCTGCCAGAAGCGTTAAGACGGGTCGAGAGCATCCCGGTCAAGTTTGGTGAACATGAGAACAAGAAGGCGCGGTACCTGAACCTCGTCAGCCCCTTGCTCAACAAGGACGTCTTCTATCTCCTGCTCAAGCGACACCTCGAGGAGTGTGCCTCGAAGTTCCTCGTCGCCAACCAGAGCGAAGACGCGATTAGTATCTCCATTCAGAGTCAGCCGTCCAGTCCAGCCAGGAGAAATAGTCGCGCACCGAGGTTGTGGCGATTATTAGTGTCGGGCAGTTCTCGTATGCGTGAGTGGAGGCGGTGCACAGGGTCGCGATCTTGGGAGACGAGTATAGTGATGGTCTTGCGCTGAGCAAGAGGCTGTTGACGGACGTGGCAGCTACCGTTCCAACCGAGCTCCAGCCTGTCATGCGTGCGATGTCCGACCACGTTTTGCCCATGTATCCGTCCAGAATCTTGGCAGGATTTGAGGACGACTACAGCATGGCGATGCTGTACCGCATCCGACCCCCACTCTGGCTCAACTATGCTGTGACAGTGGCCGTCTGTGAGCGTCTACGGCAGCTCCTCCCGTCGGTTCGAGTCGGAGGTATCGTGCGGTCCAAGGCGCGCGGCACTCGCGGCCCCAAGCAGCAAGGCGTACCAGACGACACCGTCGCGCGTGTCGTCACGTTGATCCAGGAGGACGGGGTCAAGACGGTGCTGGTGCCGGTCAACTTTGGCAATCAGCACTGGTGTGGGATCGTGGTCGGCAAAGCAACGTCAACGATCCTGTACTACGACTCGCTGAACGACAGCAAACATCGGGAGGCGTTTGACGAGTTCAGGTGGCAGCTGGCGGGTGACGTGCTTTAGATGTACTGGGTGGTAGCTGTGAACGAGCCGGTCCAATTGGACGGGTACAGCTGCGGTGTATTCGTGTGCTAGAAGTTCTGGCGCCACGTGGACAAGACCGTCTCGACCGACCTCAGCGCCAAGGCTAAGTGGAGACAGCGACAGCGACCAAGGGGAACGCGTGACGGCAGCGCGGGAGATCGACAAACTTTGATGGCGTGAGTGAAGTCCAAGAACCGTCTGTGGAGTGGCGAAGCAGGTCTACGAGCAAGAGGAGCGTGCGGGTCGGTGAGCGTTCGAATGCAAGTACAGGTTCATACGTGGGTGCAGTTGTTGGTTTCTCATGCGCGGGTGGAGGCAGAAAGGGGTGTGAGTTCGGTGGCTGTTGTTTGGGAGTCGACACACGCGCAGGATTTCTCTATGTCGTTTGTCCAGGTCCCAGTCCTGGATCATACTTGGACAAATCCTGGTTGCAAATGTATTTTACGTTGTTGAAGCACAGTGAGTAGTTTTCAAGTGCAAACAAAAAGTGACCTTTCGATATCTTCGATTATATCTTTGATCGTGTTTGACAGGTTTGTCGTCCGGTTGTAAAATCCTGGAAGAGTCCTGGACGAGTACTGGACGATACCTGTTTTCCAAGTAAACCACATAAATCTCAAGTCCTGGACCGAAGCACCTGCCAATCATTTTTGACCAAACCAAGCGAGTTGAACAACTGCGTTGACGCTCTGAAGACAGAGTGTGTGACAGTGGACTTGTGCTGAAGGAATTGAGGACACTTTTTAGCAAAGCTTTGTGAAACAATACAACACGGTTTTGAAGTATTCAAGTAAAGTGTTAAGACAGGATTGTTCTTTTGTAGTAATCCCTCTCTTTATTAAGATACCGGCTCAAGTCAGCTCTAATCATGCCTCTTATGTGTTTACTTTGACTTTGTAAATTCGTGGATATTTATTACAATCCGAAAACACGTCAGGCATTATCATGAGATTAGAGAGTTTTAGAGCGGCAAGAACAAACCGTGTGACTCAGCTCGAAAAGAGCAACAGTCTTCCCAGTGTGCTGGCGTTGTGACTCCTCTCTCTCTCTCTTTCGCTCGCCACCTCCCTCGCTCAAAGTCAACGCCGCCGCCGCCGCTACTCCACATTCCGCCCGTGGTTACCGACCGCGCACTCCTCTCTATACACATACACACAGCCACGCCATGCGCCGACCCGCCGCTCTCGTTGTACTGGCATCAACTGCCGCGTCGCTCGCTCTCGGTGACCACGGAGTCGGCACGCTCATCAGCTGTGTCCCCGACGCGCCGTGTCTCTGGGCAGGCGATGGCGGTGAGCCGCTCGACGCCAACGCGCTGCGGCGTCTGCTGCTCGCGCAGAGCGCGGTGGACGCACGCGCCGCTGCGACGCCGCTGCGCAACCTGCAGCGCCACATGGACTACCTTGAGAGTGAGTCTTGCGCGGACGTCTGGGCGGTGCGCGTGGAACGACGGGTTTGCTGACCTGTTGATGCGCAGGTGTCCACCGGTATGCACAGAGTGTTGGTCACGAGTTCTCGTACAAGATGGGTGTGAACAGCCGCCACCTCTTCGACGAGAACGCGCGCGCGCACTTGCCCGAGACGTTTGTGCACCAAGAGATGCGCGCTGCGTCGTCGGTGCGGAGACAGCTGACGACGATGGCGGCCGCCGCTGGCAGCACAAGCAGCACCGCCAGCTCGACAAGTGACTTTAACTGGTGCACCAGCGCAAACCCGAAGACGCGCAGCGTGTGCTCGGCCGTCAAGAGCCAACAGAACTGCGGCAGCTGCTGGGCGTTCGCCGCCACGGACGCGATCGAGACGGCGGTGGCGATCGCCGCGAATCAGACGGCCGCGGTCGCGCTCGCGCCGCAGCAGTTCCTGTCGTGCAGTACGCGCGAGACGGAGCAGTCGTTCACGTACTGCTGGGCGAAAAGCGGCGCGAACGGTGTGCCCTGGCTCACGGAGTCGATGAAGTGGAAGTCGACGAACAATGGCTGCGACGGCGGCATGACACACGGCGCGTTCATGGACGCTGCGCAACTGCAATACGGGCTCGTGACAGAACTGGTGATGCCCTACGACGACGGCTCGGCGTCGTCCAACACGACGTGCATCCGGACGTCGAACCAGACCGCAGCGAGCATCACGGGCTGGAAGCAGGTGGTCGGCACGGACTGCTCGGCGAGCAACGACGCGAGTGTGCTGCTGCGCACCGCGCTTCATGAGCAGCCGATCGCTGTCGCGCTCAACTCGGCCGATCCGTTCAAGGATTACAAGGGCGGTTTCTACAGCTGCCCGAATGGCGGCACCCTCGCATCGAAGGACAATGTGAACCACGCGCTCGTGCTCGTAGGCTACGGCACCGACGCGACGGCGGGGGACTACTGGATCCTTAAGAACTCGTACGGCAGCTCGTGGGGCGAGAAGGGGTTCATGAAGCTTCTGGCGGACAAGAAGGCGAACTGCGGGCTCAACATCTTCCCGGTCGTGCCGCTCGGCGCGAAGGCCGGCGTGGCGACTGCGGTGGTCGACGGCGGCGGCGACAAGGTGTTCGTGGGTCTGAGTCCGTCCACATGGATCACGCTTGCGGTTGTGGCGTCCGTGCTCACGATCGTGCTCACGGGCGTCGGCCTGTTCGTCGCGAAGAAGAAGCGCGCGGCGATCCGAGAGCAGGCGAGTGGCGGGTCGCTCTATTTGGTGCAGACCCCGCAGCGCTTCGACTAGCCAAAGAGGCAGAGTACCTTCCGGACCCGGAACTTTTGTAGGACGGGCGATGTGAACAAGCGTCCGATTCAATTGTGCGGGGCAGCGCTGTGATTCGGACGACGAGACGAACAGAGCGACCGTCGGAAAGCCAGCCAGTAACGGGAGCTGCTGAGTGGCGAAGATGTTACAAGGTCATGTGGTCTCCCCGAGCGACAGCGGGGCGTCGAAAGCAAGCGTTGCGACGCGAGCCTGCGATGAGAGCGAGAACCTCGTCCTTTCGCTGTCGTGTCGCGCAGCGTTTTGGGCGTCCGTGGTCGAGATACCGGAGCGAAGAGTTCAACCTGCATGTCTGTACCAGTAGAACGACGAAGCTGTGTAGCTGCCGGGTGCGAGGCAGCTCCAGCGCTTAAATCATGACTCCAACGAGAAGAGGAAGACATCAAGTTGGTGCTTCGAGTTGTCTTGATCTCGAAGAGATCTTGGCAATTCTCAGATTTCTCAGTGACTCAGACCCCATATCGAAGCGCGCGGATTGGTTAACCGAATTCTCAGATGAAATCGTTTTCAAAATCCGAAAAGAAGTCAGTTTGCATTTGGGTACAGAGCCGGGTCTGTTTTACACTGTATAAATCGCATACTCTGTCTATTTTACAATTTATCCTATGTATCTAGCTTGTACACTTATTAGAAGTTAATATAAACTCTTCAGATGTTAAACGTACCTTTCTATATCATTGACAATCCCTCACAATTCGACTTTGTGACATTAGTGACAATGGAGCTGGTTCGATGCAACTCGACGCTCTCCATACAAACGCCCATACTAACACGTCTCTCATTTTTCTCTTTCCAACGTCGGACGAAAGCGCGTCGTGCCGTGCAGCTCACAACAGAGCTCGAAGCGCGCCATTCCCGGTTCATCGCGCCTTCAGTCGACAGACATCCGCCCGCTCGGTCGTGCGCGTGTGTGCTCTTTTCCATAAAGAGACTCGCAATCACCAGCATGCTCGCTTCTACTACCGCGCGCCGCGCCGTTACCTCCGTCATGGCGCTGCTCGCCCTCGCCGCCGTCTCGTCATCCTCCGCGACGGCAACCGTGTCCAGCGAAGCCGAGTCACTCGGCACGCTGCTGCGATGTGACATCGCGGGCGAGAGCGACGCGCGCTGCCTCTGGGCCGACGGCGAGGGGAATGCTGTAGGCGCCGACGAGATCGTGCGCCGCATGATGCGCGCCGAGGGGCTGGACGCGCAACAGGACGCCGTCGAGCACCGCCGCCTGCAGGACCACATGCGGTACCTGGAGGATGTGCGCTCGCACGCTGTGCGCGAGGGCATTGAGTTCTCGTACAAGGTCGGCGTGAACACGCGGCACCTGTACCTGGACGAGGACCGCAAGCAAACGGCGGTCGAGTTCGTGCGCCAGGAGCTGCAGGCCCAGCGGCGCCGCCGCCTGGAGGAAGTGCAGCCCGCGGCGCAGCCACCCGCGTCCTCGCGTCGCCTCGCAACGCTGCCGGCGACGTTCAACTGGTGCTCGTCAGACAACCCGCAGGGCAAGAGCATCTGCACGCCCGTGAAGAGCCAGAACCGGTGCGGCAGTTGCTGGGCGTTTGCAGCGACGGACGCGATCGAGACGGCGGTGTCCGCGAACTCCAAGACGCCGCCGATCCCGCTGTCGCCGCAGCAGTTCCTGGACTGCAGCAAGCGCGAGATGACAGTTACGTTCCAGTACTGCTGGGCGTCGTCAGGCGTGTCGGGCGCCAAGTGGCTGCTGCCGGAGATGAAGTGGGGCTCGCAGAACAACGGCTGCGACGGCGGCATGACGCACGGCGCGTTCGCGGACGCCGCCGGTCTGCGCCTAAGCCTCATGAGCGAGCTCGACCTGCCGTACAAGGAGGTGGACCAGGTGACGCTGAACCCGTTTAAGTCGCAGACCAAGCCGCCGACGATGTCGTCGCAGAACGTGACGTGCGAGAACGTCGCCTCAAAGGCGGCGGCGAGCATCGAGAACTGGGAACAAGCGGTGGGCAAGAAGTGCGACGTGTCGAGCAACCCGACGGAGCTGCTCAAGCTCGCGTTGCAGACGCAGCCGATCTCAGTCGCGATCAACTCCGGGAGCAACTTCAAGGACTACAAGGGCGGGCTGTACGAGTGTCCGAACAACGGCGACTTTGTCGAGAACTCGGAGATCGACCACGCGGTCGTGCTCGTGGGCTACGGCATGGAGGGCTCGACGCCGTACTGGATCATCAAGAACTCGTACTCGTCGCAGTGGGGCGACAAGGGCTACTTGAACCTCAAGATGGACTCAAAGCTCAACTGCGGCGTGAACGTGTTCCCGGTCGTGCCGCTCGGCGCCAAGGCGGGCAGCGCCAAGACGACGATCGACGGCGGCGGCGACAAGCTCTTCCTGTACCTCTCGCCGGGCGTGTGGATCATGATCGCGTCCGTTGTGAGCGTCGGCACGATCGTGCTGACGGTCATGGGCGTCATCATCTCGCGCCGCCTGCGCGCGGAGCAGCTCGAGTCCGGCCGCCAGTAAACGGATCTCTAACCTGCTTGGGAATTGTGTACGCGTCCGAGAGAGGTCGAGAGTGGATGGATGGACGGATGGAGAGCGCTGGCAAACAAGTAAAAAGAGTGAAAGAAGGCACGCGTGTGTGTTGTGTGCACCAGAGCCGAGCAGGACATGTTGGAATAAACAGCGGTGACAATATACAGTATTGATGGAACAGAGCAACTATCAGCGGAACGAATAACTTCTTCCCCTCATACATTCATTACCACGGTCAGTGTGCGGAGTGTGCTGTGCTACAGGACGCGGCGTCGACTGTTGTCGATGTAGCTCATGGGTGCAAACGAGCAGAGAGAGTGAGTGCCGGGAACCGGAGCGAAGGCACTCAGACCTCCTCCTGGTCGTCCAGCTCCGCGACCATCTGCGCCAGCTCGCGGCGCGACGGCAGCAGGTAGTCGAACATGGAGCGGAACTCGGCGTTCTCGAGCACGCACAGCGGCAGGCCCGCCGAGCGGAACCCCCGCGCAACGCGCACGTAGTTGGCGCTCCACTCGCCGTCGATGCTCGTGCGCTTCGCGGCGCGCGTGTGCTGCTCCGCGGTCGCGGCCGAGGACGACGGAGAAGAGGACGCCGTGCGCGGGACGGACACCCGGCGGCGCGTCTCGGGCGTCGTGACCGTTGTCAGCGCCTCGCTCTTGGCGTCGTCGAGCTTCTGCTGCTTCACGCGCTGGTCCTCCTCGATATCGCGCCAGCGCTTCTTGCTCTCCTCCGGCAGCGCGTGGCACTGCACCGTGTGCTGCAGCATGTTACGCGACGGCTGGCCGTTCTTCAGCACGGACTGGCAGTGCAGGCACTTGACATCCGGGTGCGGCTTCTGCGGCGAGCGCGCGGCCATGATCTCGTACTGCGTCCATATCGGGTGCGGCGGTCTCCCCATGCTTCTCTTCTTGGTCGGTGGCGGCGACGCTTGCGGGGCGAGAGCGGCGGTGACGGTGGTGGTGGGGGTGGGCGGTGGCGACGACGTTGTCGTGGACGCGGCGCTTGAAGAAGCCGAGGATGCGGGGTGGAGGCACGTGCGAGGTTTCGCGCGGATTTGATAATGTTTTCAAACGAGCGTTTTTTTTTCTTTCGAGCGATTTTGAGTGAGTGGTTTGGATTGGGTTTCATTTTCCCGCCTCTTCGATAAAAACGCGCGCGAAGAAAGAAAAAGTGAGTTCAAAACAGGTAATTACCCATTCGGAATTTTTACGCAACTGCCGGATCGAATGGATTTCAGATTTTGAATGAGCAATCACAATAAAAATGATTTCCAAACTGCCATTCAAGTAATTTAGAATGACGGTTATACAGTGCACTTACTCGGAAAGCAAGCTAAAAACTGATACATTAATTTACAGAGGTGATAGCGCGTTAACCGGAAAGGTGTAAAATGCTGATCGCTTTAGTGAGGGAAATAGAAATTTATTTTCTCAATATAGTGATCAGCATTTTCAAAACGAGACGTTTTGAAGACCCAATTGCCACATTACCTTCTCAAACCGATACATATTACTACTCTATCCCATAAATCAATCGACATTTAGTTTGAATGGACGTTGCGCTGAGGTTATCAACGAATTTGAGTGCTGTTTCCACTGTGATCATCAGGAGGCACTCACACACTCATGTAATTTTTCACAGCATTTGTTCGTAAACCGTAAAAAAAAATAGCGCTGTTTTGTTTTGCTGCATTCCAAAAGTTCATATAAATAACCATCCGTAATGATGTTAATTTTGAGCAATAATTTATCAAATTTCCTGAGAAAGTAGAGAATAACCAGCTGGACATGAATATTTTTGTGGATTCGCGTAAAGCAAAAGCACTGCAAGGATATATGCATAGCAAAAATATCGAGATTTTTTCTTATCGAGCACCAATTTTGACCAATCAAAAATTAACGAGATAAAATGACTGCATTTTAATAATAAAATTAACACATTACAAGCAAAAAACGATTTTTAGCGTATTTCTCCGATGATATTCGTCCAATCAAACAAAACACCTTCCTTCGAAAAATCTTAATGTCGATTTTTTTTTCGACAGAGTAGAAGGTGTACGTTTAACAAGCTCACCTCTGTATTGTACTACTTGTGCTGATAATGACTTCCACTCTGTTCAAAAAAATATTGTCTGATTTTGACGTACAGAAAATAGCGTGTTGAATGAAGGCCTGATATATGACGAATTAATCGAGTATTATAAACCTGGATATGTAATGACTTACTACCTCCGTTCCCAAAAAGTTGTCTCTTTGCACTTTGGCTGTTCGTAACTATCTCCATTTTACAGATACAAGCATGAACGATTATGCTTATTACTCGCCTCGTCAAGATAAACCGAATGATATGCGTTGGAATGCTGTTTCTAAAAAGTGTCGACTCGACGTGACACCTCCCTCAAATGACCCACTCTCCGCGGAAATGACCCCACCCACACACACACACACTTCCCCAGACGCCACAGTGCTAATACAACCTAATACAACCTAGTACACACCCACTCGCTCCCACGCCGGAGGCGACGGAGACACTCCAGTCTGAGCGCGACCTCGTGGCGATGTCGGAGGACTATGCTCGGGAGGCGAAGATCCAGGTGCGGCACCCACTAGCACACCTACCACGCACGACCACTGAAAACACCGACGGGGAGGGGGTTGTCACGTTGTGTATGTCTAAAAAGCAAATCCACAGACAAGCGACGACAAGAAAAAACGTCCGAAAGGTCGATCTAGCAGAGTTCTAAGCACGCAAATGAAGCATAATCATTCCGTATACATATGCGCACGCTGTCGCCCTGTATACGGAAGATGCGCCCTTGAAAGGGAAGACGTGAAAGTAAGCGAGAGCCGCGTACTCGGTGATTGTGGAGTGAAAGATGGTCTTGCTCCTGGGTCAGGTCTAATGGACATAAATATATATAATTGTATGCAAATGTAAACGGGCAACTTTTAAGGAACACGACAAAAGAGTGGTACCTGACAACTAATTTGGAACGGAGGTAGTATTAGGCTTAAAACCAAATAGTTGCTTTAGCGAAAATAATAAATAATCATTTGATGCCCATTCCTTCACCGCGCTCTTGCCTGTATTGCACTGGATCTGGTCCAATTTTGCAAAAATAACCATCTATGGCGCACAAATCGCCAGAGCTGATCAAGGCGAATCGGTTAGTGTCCCTTTCTACGTTATAATGTGTGGTTGAGAAGTGCATTGGGCCACGTGGCGGAACCGACATCGTTGCCCCCAGTATGCTTGCTCAATTGTTTTGAGGCTAAAGAGACGAATCTCTTGTACCGTCTACCGTTTTATGCAGTGGTCTTGATGGTCAGTATAGTGAATTCAATAAGTAGAGGCTTTCGACTATTGTTTCGGAACTAGTAACGCTCGTGCACCAGACAATTAATTGTTTCGGATCGGAGCGGTAATTGATAACAATTCAAGCAACTGCAGGACATAATTGCTTATGGACTTTGAGCAACCTCATCCAGGATAATATCGACTAAATCAGCAATGGTTATGGAAATAAGGATTAGAGCATCCAGACTGGTCTCGCTAAGATAAAAATGCTAAGTCGGCGAGCAGCAAGAAAAAGGACCAACTAGAAATGATTTCTAATACGGCTTGGAGCACTCGCACCAACCACGCTCAAACTCAACCCGATATACGCTCTTGCAATGATCACCAAGACATCGGCCATGCGCCAAACATGCACACTATCATAACATCTACGCAAAGATGCTCGGGAAGCTTCGTGTTGAGGCACCTTGACATAAAAGTATCCTCACGGTCATTTTGAGGTGTTTCGCTAGAGACCTTCGAAGTCAGTCGAAAAATCCGAACTGAAAGATCAAATCCGAGAAAAAAAAACTAAATTTGTGTATCAATTTGTGATGTGTTGAATACTCTCCAAATTAGACACTGTTTGAATGTCTTCCAGATGAGTCTAGATGTCAGTTAAAGTATCATAATATGAGTTTAATGATACTTTAACCAGCCTCTAAACTCATCTAGAAGGCATTCAAACCGTGTCTAATTTGGAGGGTACTCAATACATCACAAATTGATTTACAAATTTGCTTTTTGGTTTTTCTCGGATTTGCGTTTCAAGTACGGATTTTTCTTCTGACTTTGAATACCTCTAGCAAAAAAACTAAAAAAAGCCATAAGGATATTTTTGCTCCAAGTGGACTCATTAAAAAAATAAAATTTGTACAACATTTCTACACCAAATTCTGAAATCCTAAAATATCGTACTTAACCGAGGTAACTTTTTCTGAGGACTCGATCCCAGCAACCAGAGCCCGTACTCTTTCAAGCAGCGGCTCAGTCGATAGTGAAGATAACGAAGTATCTCGTGGTGTGCCTCGCTGAACAACCTCAAAATGACCATAAGGATACTTTGTTTCAAGGTGCCTCATGTCCATGAATGCTTGAATTTTTGACCAACAAAATACAAAATGTTGATCCCCGTCAAATTTGGTGGAGGCATTTTATTTGGCGAGTCTCTGCAAAATTCAGCGTTTCACTTAGCTCAATTATGTTGAGAGTAATTGGTGAAGAGGGTATATTTCAACGCTATAGACATATTTCCACTAAAACTGTTTAGCGTGATGTTTACCGGTGGGATGCTCTCAGTATTATATTCTAGATTATCATTTGCCCTCTGATTTGTCGGACATTAAATCTTCACCGGCTGGTGGTGCTCTGCGTGAGCACTACACGCATCTTGGGCTCGACGAGAAAAGATGAGGTTGGTATGCCAAGGAATGACACTCGTGCCAGAACACGCTGGTGCTTTTTTGTATTTTTTGGCACATGATGAGGTAAAGAAGTGGTGTTATCACTGTTTTGCTGAGTATTTTCGATATAGTAAAATCTGCGCTCAAGTAGATCAAGCTTTCTCTGAATTACCCAGGCACATTTCGAATTTGTGAATAATCTCAACACAGGTCACCTGTATACAAAATGTCTGACTTGTCGCCAAAAAGACCGGGACTTAGAATAACTAAGCACTTATATCGATATGACTCCTTTGATCTCCCTCTGCACATATGTCTCGTATAAAAGCGATATTATCTACTATAACGTCCACTAACTGCGATATAAATGGCTAATTGCGATGGTGATCTAACGTTGAGTAAAAACTATGATGTTGATTCTAAAAAGGAGGCAAATTTGCTGCCATCATTTATTTGAGTGGAATTATCGACCTCGGTGTATTTTATTCTAAATATAATCCTCCATCTGCAAAAAAAGTGTACACTCAGCACAGACTGCAATTTTTAAAAAAAATCACATGCCCAAGAGAAGAGTAGATTTTGCCAAATGTTATCGTATAAATCCCGTGATGTTCGCTCACTCAACGGTCATCTAGATTTAAGCAAAATAGGTTTCTTTTGTGGCTCTTTCGGCAGAATTCGTGCGTTCTGTCGAGGAGGGCTTCACGTGCACGGAAATCAAGTGAATAGACCGGGATCTCGGAATGGCAACCGTGAAAACCGCGTGGCGATCGACAGCGAAAGTTGGCACCGGCACGACCGATCGCGCAAGTGAAGATGTTATATAACACAGAGAAGTACAAGTATTTATATCTTTCGCCACCAATGGTTTAAATACTTTGGTCATTTAACACCCAGTCTGTGAGTCAAGGAGACAAAAGCCCCATACACTGTTTGTAATGTAAAAAAACTGTCGAATTTGGCTTGAGCCAGCGATTTTAGATATAGGTCAGATACCTCTTTGAGTTACGACGAGAATAATTCAAACACATTTTTTGTTTGATGCGTACCGCAAAACATCATCTGTATCTAACACCAAATATAGCTCATAACTCCTATCTCTATGAAATTAATGTACACTGTGCAAGAATTAATAGCACACAGGTCATGATCAAAGCTTCCAAACGAAGGCCAGCAATGGACCCGAACTCATTGCCAGCCGGCTGGCTCTAAAAATCATGTGCGCCTCGAGTCACCCGAGGTACGCCTGAAAGGATAACAAAATGGCCTTGAGGAGGAGCTAAATGAGCAGCTCACAGTCACACTAACGCGCTAGGTGCGCCTCGTAGTAGATATTCTGAGCGAGGTGGGTTCCAAGCGGCCCCCAGAGCAAGGGTAGAAAAAATACTATGATGTTATTTATTTCCATTAGTATGTATTGAATATGTCATTATTTATTGACAAAAATGTACCTCCTGCTAGACACGAAATACCCTTAATGAATTACGGTATAATTCCATATCGTGTTCGGCGGCCAATTATAGACAGGGAAGCAGAATCAGCCATTCAGAAGAGGAATTTTATCGTTTGGGCGATTGCTGATATGTTAACTATAAAATTGACGTATAATATCGCCGCATATGTTTTATCAAGCTAACAATTGACGTGTACCGTATTGATGTATTTTCGGCTCTGGTGAGCGAGGTGCATGAGAACCCGATTTAGCTCACGAATTCACTACTGTTTTTTCTCTTGCTTGACTTAGTTTTAGAATCTGTAACATCGACATATTTTTAACCCTATTTGCACTTTATGATATTTGATTCAAGTTGTCATAGAAATCTTATTTTGCTCGTGAAAAAGTCTAGGGAAAGCCAGGTAGAAGCCTTCTCTTAAATCATTTCTGTTCAGGGTAGCAACTTGATCACACGCTTGCGCTGGTATTTCGCAGGGCTGCGTCCTCTCCGACTCCAACACGATTTGTAATGTGTATATTCAAGTCTGTGGCATTTTGGATTAATTAAGGTAAGTCAAACGAGACTATCCCGGACAAACGTATCCGTATGGTCATTTTGAGGTTATTTAGTAATGCCTACCACGGGATACTTTGTTATGTTGGCTATCGATTGAGCCGCTGTCTGAAAGAATCCGCGTTGTGGTTGCTGAGATCGAGTCCCAAGAAGGCGTTACCTCAGTTAAGTACGACATTTAGGATTTTTAGATTTTGGTGTAGAAATGCTACACAAAATTTGCTCTTTCAAATGGTGTCTAAACCAGCCTCTAAACTCATCTGGGAGGCGTTCAAACTTTGTCTGATTTGGAGGGCGTTCAACACATTACAAATTGATTTCATTTCCAAATTTGGTTTTGGTTTTTCACGGATTTGTGTTTTCAATACGGATTTTTTCCACTGACTTTGAAGGCCTCTGGCGAACAACTTCGAAATGACCAATAGGATACTTTTGTCCGGGATAACTCAAATTTCACTACATCTCTATTTTGGCTTGAGCTGCATATATATTTTCTGGTACGTGTCTCTGTTTTGATTTTGAGATATTTCTAAAGAATTTTTTAACTACCATTTCACGCGTCGGAATACAGCATATTTGTCCAGTCTATGTGCACATGTTATACTGTATTTTCCGAAATAGAGCGAACCACTTCGTTTGACTCTTTGACAGAAAACTACCAATTTTAATAAAAACAGTAAAAGTTTATTTTATTCAACTGAGCAGTTTATTTGCTATAAGAGGCAGTTTGTACCGAAATTGAACGATCACCAAAAAACAATCTAAACGGTATTTGCTCATACAAGTTCTGTGGGCGTATTTTTAGGCAATGAATCACGGACCCAAGTGGTCCGTTATAATCCGGGAAATACAGTACACACACGGATTTCACTGTGCATACGATGTAAACAACAATATTTTTTAAACTCGAGATAGTGGGGGCGCTTCGGATTCAGGTGTGATTTCATAAAATCATATGATTAGATACTCCAAAAAATATATCCCGCTTGTAGAATTTGACGCTAATCGATTAAGCGATAACAGCGCCTCCCAAATTGCATGATCAGCGAAAAAAGATTCAAATACATAGACTTTACATATTGTTTTATAGAGAATATTTTCATAAAAGAGGCACGAGATGTGGTTCCCTCTATTTCGGGTTTTACAGTAATAGTGAAAGGCTTAGTCCCTGGCGGCCGCTTTTCAGCGCTTTACTCGCTCGCCTACCCAAGCCGTTGCAACTCGCCTGTCACCATACATCTCCGCGCTAGTACAAGTATCTCGTTGGGTGTACGCAATGCGTTTCGGTCGCTATTGAAGCAGTGTCATGAGACCTTTTCAGAGTCGGTATCACGGCAACAGGTTTGCTACTTCGTCTCTATATTTTAAACAAAACAACGGCACTGTAGCGAACACAAATACATTTGGAAGAATTAAGAGACTGACATATTAAATAAATGTAAAAGCAGTGCACTGTTACTGGTGAAAAGTCTGTTGAGGACAGCGAAACAAAATTAAAATGCACGTATCTTTTCGCACGTCTTTTTCACGTAGTGAGTTGCGGCTTGAACAATTTCATAAAATGCACCCTTTTTATTATCGTTGTGTTATAAGCATTGTACTTTAGGTTGTATTGCCTTTATAGTGGGTGAAAGTTGACACCATACCAAAAATTCATCGCTCCCTCAAAGGAAGATCCTTCTTCGTTTGTTTTCGTCCTTCCTACATCAACATTTAACAAGATACTTGTCGACAGTAGTGTGTGAAACTGTTTTTTACACAAAAATTTCAAATTATTTGAGGGAGATGTCATGTCGACTTGAACGCTTTTGCAAACAAAGCATTGCAATACACAGCATACGTTTTGTCTTGGCGAGACAAATAATACAGGCGTTTTAAAAAGGGAAAACTCAATCACAATCGCCACTCTTGTCGATCCTGGGCATTTGATTGGCAGATTCAGCCTGCCGTTATAAGTGATGGTGTTTACGGTCCTGTGCAAAGATAGACGTACCTACTTTTTCAACAGTAAGTTTTGTGTGATTTTGATTTGAAAGCGGTGTTTTTGGTCGCGATACCAGCTATAAAAAGAAGCACCATTGCGCCAAAAAGAACTAAAACAGACCGATTAGGAAAAGAGCAAGCGAATTACATCCAGATTGCCCCCTACGCAAAACTATAGACGCATTTTTGCATATATTTTTCTATATTACATAATTCATCACTTTTGACAGGGGAACATTATGCACCGATTTTTTCAGCAGTGAAACGAGAGGCAATCGTCACAGCAACGATTGATAGGTAAAGCGACAGCGACAGCGTTTGTGCGTGGTGTCATTTAATCGAGAAGATGCGGTAACACTGTGCGGCGCGGAGAGGTTAGTGCTGTGCATCGAGTCGGACAGAAGAATCATTCGAGACGACACCGAAATTCCATTCGTTTAGAGTAGTAATGATTGTTGAAGATAACTTGATCGCTTAGGAGGATTTGGGTCCTCTCCACGAACCCCTCCGCGCCGCACAGTGCTACCGTATCTTCTCGTACGCGTGCTCTATCGAATGACATCACGCACAAACGCTGTCGGTTTACCTATCAATATTTGCTGTGACGATCGCCTCCCTTTCACTGTAGAGAATATCGATATATAATATTCCCCTGCCAAAAATGATGAATCATGTAATTTAGAAAATGTATGCAAAAACTGCGTCTACAGTTTTGCACAATAGCCATTCTGGATTGCGCGACGATGCTTCTTTTATAGCTGGTATCGCTCCAATAACCGCTTTCAAATCAAAACTGCACAAAACTTAGTTGAAAAGGTGGATGCGTCTATAGTTTTGCACAAAACTGTACAAGCAGTTTTACGGTACTACTGCAAAATACGGATAAATGCGGCACGCGGATAAATGCGGCATCCATAGATTTAGAACTGATTGGCAACCTTTTTGCAACAAAAAAGGTCGGAGCATATTATATCGGATTCTTATTACTATTGGCTGGGCTGGCCATCTCCCCACTGTGTTTTGCGAAGAGTTTAATTAAAATTGGCAATACCTGTCTTATTCGATTGTTCCTGAATTTTAAAGAGATGCTGCGTTTATCCGTATTTTGTAGAACTGCAGTAGCTGGTTTTCTGCAAGATCGAATCGCGTGCAGCAAGAACGAAAGTTAACAAAAATAACAAAGAAAGCGAGTGATATCAACATCAACAAAGGCGAATTTGGCTCCCCTTTTATACGGGTGTATTGCGCCTCAGGCATCGAAGTAAACTCCAAAGTTTTGGTGTACTAGCCGCAATATTCACAACAGGCATAACAGTGAATTTCCCACTGCTCGTGGATTGGAAGAAGATTA
>SMMQ01002255.1:38134-50705 GCA_008271595.1 [Pythium] brassicae (nom. inval.) | reverse complement strand
GGGGGGGGGGGGGGGGGGGGGGGAGGGTTGCGAACACCTCAGGGTGGGTGGAACTTGGGGATAAACTAAACCTAACCTCATATATCATATTTTAATTTTTTTTATCATAGCTGTCTAAATATTTGAAATATTTATTTCATATTTATACTTGGAGGACTGAAAATATTTCAGCTTTAGGGAAATTTCTGCTAGTTATATATACACTTGTACTGGTGTGAATGAATGGGGAATTCCGAAAGCACAAATCGATACTCCGTGATTTGGTGCCCAAAGAAGATCTTCGCGAATATTGATGGGTGTGACCACATTGGCTCGGTCTGGTCATTCTCTGTCAACCCGACCAAACATCGAGTCTACTGGAATTAAGTGTTGCTCAAACTGAAGTTGAAGGTCCAGTAAATTTACTACAGTACATCAATTTCGTGTTGGTATTCGCGTTGGTTGCTGTTTTACTTTAGTCGAACTATATCGAAATATGAAAGCTCAATTCGTCACAACTTAGACAGGAAATTAACTGAATAGGGTCAGTTTTCAGTCAAAAAGAGAATAGAGAAATATGGTATTTTCTCTTGTAACAGGCGGAATTTGTTTTCGATCCGGGTGGGTGGACATTTTAATTTATCCCCCAAAAAACCATAATATTTTCTTGGGGTGGATGGGTCGGACTTTATGGAATATTCAAAAATTTAAAAAAACCGTCACAACCCTGTGAAAGAGAAGTAGATAGTAATGGAGAGATTTAGTCGTTGTCAAGCTCGATGTATGCACATGCAGGTACTTAGTCTGTTGACTAATTCAACACGTACGAATGTGCTCACAACAATTTTATACTATTATTCTGCTCGCAACGAAACCTTCTCGAATCACCCGAGCACGAAGCTCTTCTCGCCACGCGTTCTGGACACGCGCCGATGGACATACCACGTTTGATACTGCTGTGCTGTTTATGCCATGTTGATTATTTTAGGTGGCAGTTACTGGTGCTTCTTGTCCCGCTAGATATTTCTTTGGCGTACCCGTTCATTCAGTGATTGAAAAGATAAATCAAGATGTTATTGGATAATTATTCTTTTCCAAGCAGGTATATTAACCAGTGATTCACGATACTAGCCAAGTTTAACGTTTTTGACGATGCATTTATAGCAGACTGCGGACCCGTAGATGTTGCTTCTCCATGGACATGGCCTTACCAACCCTGTAAAAGCTGTGGATTCTATTGGCAAATAGTAGGCGAAGTCCATGCCATCACAAAGCTCTTAAGTGATGCAATGTCGGAGAGGTTTCGGTACGAGAGTCGCGAAAGCGTTCACGACGACGTTGCGGCGCAGCAGTAGTAGAAATCGTCAATGTCGACGAGCAGCTTGCGCGCCGAAGGCGATGCGTGCCTTGTGCTATATTATGGTTACAGGTGATTCAGATTATATTATATATTCCGAATCCCCTGTTATCTTTATACGGCTTGCGAACGTAATTTCCTTCGTGTCATGGATTTTTTAGTAATCTCAAGATTAGCTTAATCACGATAAGTCAAATATATCAAAGATTCAAAAAGCTATTACAGGTAATTTTAGTACCTTTACGAGAAAGTACAAAAGGTGTACTGTATTACTCCGTTCCGAAACAAATGAAGGTCTCACTCTTTTGATTGTTCCAAATCAAATAAAGGTTTGTAATCTTGGAATTTAGATGCGATTAATCAGAAATTTCGTCGAACAGTAAAAATACACAAAGAAAAGGCAAAATGGGTTTGATTTCTGATAGACGTCTAGTTTTGTGCAGACATCACCTCCTTTTTTCGTTATGTGTGCAAATAGCCGTTTTTCAAACTCATTCGCATTCCATCCAATTGAGGATTGTTCTAGCAAGACAGTCGTGCTGGTTGCTCAAATAATGGCTAAATGACACCAATTTTACCTCAAAACGTCATTTGTTTTGGAACGGAGTAGAAATAAATAAGGATGGGATCCAATCAGAGATCAGTAGCTGTAATACAGTTAATATATTTATTCAATACCGAGTTCTTCTGTTCGAATGGACATGTCACAAACAAGGGGGAAATGTCAAAACGTGTAGGGTTACCGAAAGATATGACAGTAGATGTAAACTATCGGGAAAAGATACAGCCTGTTTACCAACTTCTTACCGAGCACGACAGTTCTCGCTCTCACCGCCCTCCGGCCGTCGCGCTCGGGAGGAAAGATTGTATGTTATGGATGGTGTTGCGCACTCCGTTCAGTAAACGTCGCTTGGCCCGCCTTCGCAGGCCATGGTAGGCTGCGAATCGATCGTAGCGAGTGGCGCCAACCATGATCTGACTCCAGCTACGCTCCCTCCGTTTCTTTACTACTAATGTTTGGAAGATCTCGATTTCTGCCGGTATTGATAACCCTCACCCTACTTACACTTATTGATATATTTTTGAAAAATCTACATGTTTTGACATTTTCCCCAAGCAAGGACCCAAGAGTGAATGTTCGATATCTTGTGTAATGTTTACAAAATACTAAGTAAATTCCTTTTCGGCATACCCTCTGATAATATTTACGGTCTGGCTAGATTATATAGACAACTCACAGTAAGAGCACCAAGCAGGGACGTGAAGTTTGTCGAGTGTCACAGTTCAAAACACACTTCATGGATAGTTTATAACAACATTGGCGTTACCAATGGCTTTAAATTAGGTATTTAACATATATTTAATGTATTTAACGTATCTCAAAACGTTATGTATTTGATTTTGACTTGAAAGAATTGAAGAAAAAGGAAATGTTCTTGAACAAAAATCAATAATGCCCATAAATTGTGAATCGGGACGTCTTCTGTATGTCCTTGTGTTCATGCATTCGAGAGCTGTAAAGTTTTGATTTTGACTTGATTTTAGTAGATTAAAAAAACCGTTTCTGAAGTCGATGGTTCAAAACTTGAATCGTTCCACATCTGTGAGTTATGCATATGAAGTTTGAGTTGTTTGTATTCATTTGTTGCGAATGACGACTGCGTGTCGAATACCGGTACCTGGAATTCTATTAATATCCGATTTTTTTGCAAGATCAAATCGCGTGTACCGGTTATCAAAACGGTCACAGCAACAGAAAGACACAATTCCGGGAAGATAAACTGGAATACCGGTACCGTCCAGCTGACTGTGCTTCATTCCATTCTCACAGCAAAGACAAACCCACATCATGAGCAGTAGCGAGCGCTACTCGGACCCGCGTGCGTTCGCCGAGTACAATGAGAACGATGGCCAAGAGATCGTGGCGAGCGCGTTGGTCCCGCTGAGCGCCGGGGACGCATTCGACGCGTGGATCGCGCACGTGTGGCAGGGCTTCACAGAGGTGACACCGGGCGTCGGCCGCGGCTACGTCGGCCACACGCGACAGGTGCCGCTCGGCATCACGGAGCAAATCGTATCTGCGGGGCTTCCAGACGACGTCGACGGTGGTCAAGGTGCACGCATCCCGTCGGTGTTGTACAAGCTCCGGCGCTTCGGTGCCATGCCGGTGCAGGACCACATCGGCTTCGTGCGCTTCGTGCAGGACGAGTCGGCGGCGACGCCCAATACGCTCGTGCTCTGGACCATCAAGGTCGTCCCGTCGACCGCCGGCAACGTCTTCCTCTGCGGCGGCTCAGTGCTGCGTGTGTTCCTACGCTCGGCGCTCAAGTACTTTCTCCGCGACATGCAAAGCCGGCTCCGAAAGCTCGAGCGGGTCAAGAGCAAGTAGGCGGACGGAGCTTGAAGGAGGCAGACGTGCACCAAGTCGAATCGTGAATGCAAGTATGCGAGTGACTTCATGTCGTGTGTGAAAAGCGGCTCAGCTTCGTGGGCGTGCTCCCGCGGATCGCAACAGTGGACGTCGGCTTCGCACATCGGACTCGTGAGCTTCGTGCCAGTAAGGGATGATGGCGGTGGTGAAGGTGTCGACGATCTCGTCCAACGCACTCGCCGGACGCTCGTGATCTGGGGCGTCAAGACGACAGCGACGACAATGGGGAACGTGCTCTGCGGCGGCGCGCTCTTCCGACTCATGGAGCGCTGCGGACACTGCAGCGCGTCTTCGAGACGCCTGCCACCATGTCATGAGCTTTTGCTAAGTCGTCACGACCTGACTGTCGAAGAAGTTTACTTAGTTCATAATATGCTACTTAGGAGGGAGGGAGGGGGTGTTCATACTTCGTCGCCGCTCGAGTCTGAGCATCAGTGCCAGATCGCGGGCACGGCTTTCTCGATGATCGCGTTCGCGAGCGTCCGCACATCCGGGTCGAGCGAGACCTCGAATGCGCGCAGGTGGTTCAGCCCGTCGTGCTTGAGCAGCGAGTTGCAGAACACTGTGAGCTTGTGCATGTCGCGGTGGTCGGTCGAGAGGTAGAACGACAGCAAGTCGTGCATCGTCTGCAGCGCTTGCTTGATGTTGCGCGGGTCGGCTGCTGCTGCGGCTGTGCTGCCGCTCAGCGGCTCCGCTGACGCCAGGCCGGGGGCGTCGTCGGTCGCCAGCCCGAGCGTGCGCGTCGCCGCGAGGATCGAGAGCTCTTGCGGACACTCGGCTGGGTGCTCCTGCAGCATGCGGAGCTTGTCCTCCGTGAGCTCGAGCGCGTCGTTCGAGCCTCGCCGGACGTCGCCCCGCAAGGACGACGACGGCGCACTCCCGCTCGAGGACCCGACGCCAGCAGCTCCGGCAGGAGCGACGTCCGTGTCCTTGATGGCGCCCCGGATCTCCTCCTCGAGCTTCTTGAGCAGCACGCGCCGGCGCAGCATCTCGGCGCGGTTCACGTTCGCGTGCTTGAGCGCGTCCGACTCGCTCTTGCGGCGGCGCGCGAGCAGCAGCCGCTGCGCCTCGGTCAGCGACTGCCGCAGCGCCGCGTTCATCGACCGCGGCGGCGCGCTGCTCGCAGCGCTTGGGGTTGCGGTTTCAGCAGCGCCAGTAAGCGCGTGATCCTCCTCGCTCTCGCTGCTCGCGCTGTGCAGCAGCAGCCGCTGCACGTGGTGGTCGAACGCGTCGTCGTCGCTCGAGGCGGCCTCCATGTCCCACGTGCCGAGCGAGCGGTGCTTGCTGATCTTCTTGTGCGTGAGCGCGAGGTACCGCTGCGCCGAGTGGACTTCGCCAAACGCGCCGCTGACGGCGGGGGACGGGATGCTGGCGCTGGTGCTGGAGGCGAAGGGGCGCGCAGAGGCGGCGTAGTCGTGGTGCGCGGCGAGCGCGGCGGCGTAGTGCTGCTCGAGGCGCTTCTCGTACTCTGGCGCGACGACAAAGTACGAGAGCAGCGCGGCGGCGACGACAAGCAGCGCGAGCACGAGCGCCACGACGTGCGTCTCGCTGACGTGGTAGCCGGCCGCCCCGGCGGCGGCGCTGGCGTCGAGCAGGAGCGGCGGAAGCTGCATCCCGCCGTTGCCGTCGTCGTCGGGTGGCCGGTGGCGGGAACTGCGGGCGACAAGGCGGATCTGCGAGTGAGCAAGCAGTCTGCTGCTGCTGTGCTTCACGAGACGCTTGGTTGAAGTCTCTTAGCGTGCACCACGCTTGTCGGTGCGTTCACGCTCACGTTCGCTTTCACTTGCCTGCGTCTGCGACCACGAGTGGTGACTGAATCGTCGTGACTCCGCGGGATGGAGACGGAACGCGGTGCGAACGCGAGCCGAAGGCGGGGCGAACGGTGGCAAGAGATTTCGAACGGTCGGGCTCGTGTGCTCGTTTGGCGGCGAAACAAGCAGGAAGTCGTGAGTACGTGAGCGCGCTCACCGCCGGCCGTGTGGAGCTTGGTGCGAGCGATGCCTGTGCTGGTTGGTTGGCAGCGTAAATGGCGGCGGCGGTGCGGCACAAAGAGGCTCACGTACGTGGTGCCAAGGCTCGAGCAAGTGGTGCAATGCGCCAGTGCAGTGTTGTTGGCAAGGCGGAAACGCCTGGCGGCTCTTATTATACAGGAGTAGCGCTATATTTGGAGAAACCACGGCAGCGCGTTTTCTTCCTCCTGCTTCCATGGAAAGAGAGCAAGTGGTGGTGCAAAGTGCTGAGTGCCAAGCAAAGTCGCCTCTCACGTCTCAGGTCTCTTTGCGAACATGCGCGGTGGTGCACTGTCCACCCTTGAGGTCTCGGGCGATGCGCGTGCAAGGTTGTCCGTCAAGCGCGAAGCTCTGCGAAAGTGTGTGCACATGCGCGAGCGCGGAGAAGGACACACGTGCACTTGCGAGAAAACTGAGACGCTGCGTGCCGCGCGTGCAAGATCCTCCAGATCCGAGAGCCTCGAGAGCTCCTCGAGCACATCACACAGAAAGACGACCAATGAGCGCATGTGGACGTTTGTGTCAACCCGCACTCGAGCGCGCACGTTTTCAACCATGTGTAACGTTGCTGCAGGCCGTGCAACACGGGGACTCGACTCGTTTGCATCCATCGATGCCACGACACCGCGTACACACGCCGTGTCAAGCGATGACGCGAAACGTCGCGCTGAGCGACGTCGTCTTCGCTCTCCAAGTGTCGCGGTGGCCCTCGCTGGCTGTCGTTCGCCCACCGCCCCCACGGCCCGGCATCGACGAGCTGGAGCTGTCGCCGCCTGCATCGTCGCGGCCACGACCGCTCTCCACAGACGCAACACCGTCAGCGTTGGTGCTCTGAAGAACCGACACCGTGAACTCGCCCGCCTCGAAGCTGCGCGTGAACCCGGTGCCGATGCGCGGCGCGTAGAAGCTCCAGTCTTCAAGCGTCAAGACGAACACGACGCTCGTGCGGGTGCGCGCCGCGAGGTGCACTTTGCGGAACTGCTTGAGCAGCTTTCGCTCAGGAACGGCTGCCAGGCGGTACGACTGGGCCACGAAGAGCAGCACGGCCTCGCTTCCAGCGCGGCTGCTCGGGTTCTCGAGCGTCACCGAGACTTCCAGCGCGCCTCTCGAGCCCTGCACCTGCGTCGCATTCACCGCGAGATCCGAGTACCGGAAGCGCGAGTAGCTTAGCCCGTAGCCAAACTCCCACTCGACTGGACACTCGATCCACGGCTGGCACATCGTGTTCACGCGGTGGAAGTACGGCAGGACCTTCCCGTCCGCCAGCGGGTACGTTATCGGCAGCTTCGCGGACGGGTTCGTGTCACCAAAGATCACATCAGCGAGCGCCTCGCCGCCCTGCTCGCACGGGAGCATGCTCAGGAGAACGGCGGCGGCGTCCTTGTGCGCGCCATGCAGCAGGCGTGGGCGGCCCGAGACGAGGACCACGATCACTTTTGTGCTTCGGATGGCTGTGAGCGCCTTCAGGTACCGACGCTGGCCCGACGGCAGCGACAGATCTGCGATGTCCCCCGTCTTCTCGGCGTAGTTCCCCTCGCCCAGCACCACGAGCGTGTACTCGCTTCTCGCCGCGATCTGCAACGCGTTCGCATACTCGTCGTCCGAGACGATCTTCCCGTCGACGTCCACGGCGTTCAGGTGCTCAGCGTGGAGCCGCTCGCTGCGCCGCCCAAAGACCGCCTCCTTGAACGTCTTGCCGTTCGGGAAGTGCGACGAGTTGGACGAGCCCTGCCAGAAGACCGACCAGCCGCCGCACATGTACCCCTTGTTGTCCGAGATCGGCCCTGTGACGAAGACGGTCGTGGGCTCTGCGCGCTCTCGGGAAGCCGCCATTGAAGACGTTGCGGGAGACGCCGCGATGCGCAACGGCAACGTGTCGTTGCGGTTCTCAAGCAGAATGACCGACTCGCGCGCGAGCTTCAGCGCGACCTGCTGGTCTTCAGGACTTCCGACGCGATCGCCAGCTGTTGTCATAGGTGCTGGTGGGCCCCGATTCGCAGACGCAGTCGGAGATCGTTGGTGCTCATGCTGCGCTCGCTCGTGCTGCCACATGCTTTCACGCTCCTTCGATTCGCGAAAGAGCCCCAAGTCCTTCTTCAGCGACAGAATCCGTGATACCGACTCGTCCAGACGGCTCTCGGACAGGTCGCCACGCTTCACGAGCGCTTCCACGGTATCCAGGAAGGCGTCCATGTTCGGACTCATATTCATGTCCAGCGACGTCTCGCTCAGCGACACGCGCACGGCATCCGCGACCGTGGGCACCAAGTGGTGCTCCTGGTGCATCCGGTCGATCTCCGAGTAGTCCGACACGAGCATCCCGGTAAAGTTCATGTCGTGCCGCAGCAAGTCCGAGAGGAGCTTGTGGCTCGCGATGACGGGGAAGCCGTTGATCGAGTTGTACGACTCCATCGCGGTCTTCACCCCGGCGCGCGTCGCGGCCAAGAACGACGGCGCAAAGAGGTTGACAAGGTCCCAGTCCGGGATCACGTTATCCGCGCGGTCCAAGCCACTCGTCGGGTTCGAGTACCCGATGAAGTGTTTCATGCACGCGGCGACCTTCCCCGAGCTCTGGATGCCGCGGATGATCGACGCCCCCATCACGGACGCGAGGTGTGGGTCCTCGCCGAACGTCTCGAACACGCGAGCCCACTTGGGCTGCACCGCGATCCCGAGCACCGGGCTGAAGACCCACGGGATGCCCGCGCGCTGCGTGTCCTTCGCCTCGATCTCGCCCATCTGGTACACCAAGTCCGGGTTGAACGACGACGCGGCGCTGATCGGCTGTCCGAACAGCGTCGCTCCGCGCACGTACGTGGCGCCATGGATTGTGTCGATCCCGTAGAGCATCGGGACCTGGTTGTGCTCGCGGTACACGTCCTGGATCTGCTCGATGATGCGCCGCCACTCGGGGGCGCTCCAGCCCGTGCGGCCGTCCGTGACGTGGCCGTTGAACGGCGCGTTCAGGATCGAGCCGACGCCCGCTCTCGCGTACTTGGCGACCACGTCCTTCTTCAGCGCGCGCTCGGGGTCTCGCACGTCGCCGTCCACCATCGAGTAGATGTCCATCTGTGTCATCTGCGCCACTTTCTCACGCACCGACTAGGGGGAAACGAGACCCACACGCGCGGTGACACTCAGCTTCCTGGTTGCCATGCATGTAGGCAGCCAAAGAGAGTTCCCAACCGCAGCAGATTCAAAACCGCGCGCACCATGTTCGCTAGCAGAGCGCCGATGTCCACATCTCCATCGAGTGAAACACTGCGATAGTCAGGCGCCAACCCAGCGGATGCGGCAGTCGGCGGGTGCTCGTGTGCGGGTATCGAAGCCAGGTCGGTGATCGCGGGATCGAACACGACAGACGACGCCTCTCCGCCACCACCACTGCAGATACACGGCATTAATGCAGCAGCCGAGCACCACATCGTGATCTTCATCCTGGACTAGGCAAAGCGCAAGCCACCCGTGGCTGCTGCTGCTGCTTCTCGCGGCGGTGTTGTTGGTGCACTCGGTATCTTGTGTGTCAGATGGAGCCAACCTGATCCACATCGACGTCTCCGAAACCGAATTTATGATCCTCTCATGCTTATTTTCGTAAATTTCTGTATTTATTGTGGAGCGGAATGCTATTCCGCTCACTGATTGAGCAAACACCACCAGGAAGGATCTTGTGCACCACAAGTCACAAGTCACAAGTCACAACTCGACGTGGAGCACGAGCCTCGACCACCTGCCTCGACGACGCGGACTGCCCGAATCGCCTCGCAATGCTCAAGCGCACGCTGCTCTCGTCCCTGCGCACGCAGCGCCGCGCGGCTGCTAGCGCTTCCGCCGCTGCCACCGCCGTCCCCTCTAGCTCGCGCTTCTTTAGCACTGAGCGACGCCATGTGATCGCCGCGCTCGTGGTGAACCAGCCGGGATGTCTGGCGGAGATTGCCAACCTCTTTGCTGCACGCGGTGCGTTTTGTGCTCATGTGCTGCTGTAGCCTTCTATTCCGGTGGTTTGTAGACGACTGGGTGCTGACGCCTGACTGGTCCCATCCATCGTCACAGGCTACAACATCGACAGTCTGGTCGTGGGTCGCACAGAGGTGGAGGAGCTCTCGCGCATGACTGTGGTTGTCAACGGCACCGACCAGAGCGTCGTGAACGTACGTGTCGTGGCGTCGTGGAGGCGCTTTCGTGTGGCGGCTGGCTGCCACAGCGAAGGTGCTGATGGTGCGGCCGTGCGGCTTCGCTGCTGCTACAGATGAAGAAGCAGCTGGAAGATGTCGTGCACGTCGCGGTCGTGAACATCCTGAGCAGCGGGAGCGAGGCGAAGAAGAACTACGTCGAGCGCGACCTGATGCTCGCCAAGGTGTCGACAACACGTGCGTGTCTGCCCGCCAGTCATTCGGCTGCCTCGAGCGCTTGTTGTGCCTGCGTTGCGATGGCGCCCCCTGCGAGAAAGCCAACATGTCTTGTCTCACACGTACGCTTTTTTGTCCGGCGAGAAGGGGAGGGCGCTCGCGCAGAGGTCGTGGAGCTCGCGAACCTCTTTGACGCCAAGGTGATCGACGTGCGGCCGCACCAGGTGATGGTACAGCTCGCAGGCACGCCCGCCCGGATCGAGGCGTTCCTGGAGCTGATGAAGCCGCTCGGCATCACGGAGATCCACCGCAGCGGCGTCATCGCGATGGCGCGGAGCACGAAGGTCGGCGAGAGCCTCGGCGATCTGTCCAACTTCGAAGGTGCGACGTCCAGCTTGTTACACGAAGCCGACGGCGACGACGTCGACAACACGCGTCTGCCTCCGGGCTGAGCGACGGAAGACACCCGGCTGCCGCGTGCGTGCGGACGTGGACCACAGTAGTAGATCGACACGCGCTTCTCGCCATGACGAGCAGCTCCTGCCTTCATCCAATCCGTGTACACGAAGGTGTGGTTGAACATGTAAACGAACTGGGGTGCTTGCCCATCCTGCGTGATGCTTGATGATGCAATCGGCTGATCATGTACTATTATTTATATAGGAATTTATATTGGCATACAAATGCCCATACAAAATATCAACATCATCCCACCGTTAGGCTCAAATATGTTGCATTGGAGTTTGAATGACCATATAAATTCCTATACAAAATATCAACATCATCCCGCTGTGTGCTCAGCAAGTTGCTCACTCATTCCCAAACTGCCAGCCGAAGCCGCAAGTCGAAGACAACCCGAAGACATCTGAGAGGATGCGCACCTCCGGAGAGTCCACGCCGCTGGCGTCCGGCTTCTCCCAGCGCAACAACAGCCTATCGACGCGCACGAAGCGCTTTGCGGCGGCGGGGCTCTGTCTGCTCGCACTCGCAGTCTCCGGCAGCCTGCTGCTCTCGCGCAGCACTGACTCGCCGCACGCCGCCGTGCGCCGCGAGCCCGTGCCCCAAGCAGCGACGGCGGCCGCGTCGTTCCCAGGCGCGGCGGACGAGATCGTGGACGAGGTCGCCAAGCCCGCCGGCTACGACGCGCGCCTGTACTCGGGCTACCTGCCGCTGCGCAACGGCGGCCAGGTGTTCTACTTTTTGGCCGAGTCGCAGAGCGCGGCGGCGCCAGAGAAGGACCCGGTGCTGCTCTGGCTGAACGGCGGCCCCGGCGCCAGCTCACTCGCCGGCTGCTTCACAGAGAACGGCCCGCTGCTCGTCAACGACGACGGCCGCAGCCTGCGCGTGAACGCGTACGCGTGGAACCAGAACGCGCACCTGCTCTGCATCGAGTCGCCGGCGGGCGTCGGCTTCAGCTACAACGCGAGCGGCGTGTACGTCGCGGACGACTTCTCGCAGGCCACGGACCTCTACGACGCGCTGCAGCAGTTCTTCGCCAAGTTCCCGCACCTGCGCGCGAACGACTTTATCATCTCGGGCGAGAGCTACGGCGGCGTGTACGTGCCCACAACCGCGCGCGCGATCGTCGAGGGCAACGCCAAGGGTGAGCAGCCGAGGATCAACCTCAAAAAGTTCGTCGTCGGCAACGGCGTGAACGAGTTCTCGGGGCTCTCGATCGTGCTCTATGCCTACTACCACGGCTTCGTGAGCACGGCCGAGTACCAGCTCGTGCGCGCGCGCTGCCCGCACCTGCGCGAGTTCGAGCCGAGCCCGAGCTTCTACAACCAGGCGGCCGCCGCGCGCGACCCCGAGTGCGCGGACGCAACGCGCAGCGTCGTCGCCAAGCTCTTCTTGAGCCACGTCAACACGTATAACGTGTACAGCTCGTGCGCGGGCACGACCGAGGACGGCGTGCGCGCGCTGCTGGCGGCGCTCGCGGCGCCGCAGAGCGGGCTGTCGCACCCGATCGGCAACCCGCTGACCATGTGCCTCAACTCGACGCAGCTCGACGTGTTCTTCAACCTCCCGGACGTGCGCGCAGCGATGCACGCGAAGCCGGAGATCGACCGGTGGTATGGCGACGCACTCACGACGTCGTCGCTCCAGGTCTCGGGCGCGCTGCTGGGCATCGCGCCAAGTGCGTACGAGCACACGCACCTGCTGAGCTACTCGGCGACGCTGGAGCAGCAGGTCACGCCGCTCTGGCGCTTGCTCCTGGCCGCGGGCGTCCAGGGCGTGATCTACCACGGCGACGCGGACATGGTCTGCGACTTCATCGGCGGGCTCTGGGCGGTCGAGTCGCTCCAGCTGCCGCGCAAGGGTGTGCGCGCGCCGTGGACCGTGGAGCTCGACGGCGCGCAGCAGACCGGCGGCTTTGTGGAGGCCTTCGAGGGCCTCACGTACGTGACGGTGAAGGGCGCGGGCCACCTCGTGCCCATGTGGAAGC
>SMMQ01002255.1:7024-38111 GCA_008271595.1 [Pythium] brassicae (nom. inval.) | reverse complement strand
GGGGAGGGGGGGGGGGGGGGGGGGGGGGGGGGGGGGGGGGGGGGCTCCTGCCACGTGACGCCGCCCCGAGTGCAGCGAACGAATGACCTCAATCACTCTTTTTCAGGTCTCTCTTTCACTCGTCTTCACGTCTCTCTCTCTCTCTCTCGGTGACGGGAGGGACCGACGCCTGCCAGCAGCGTTAGATCGCGTTGCCGAAGAGGAAGCGCAGGATGCTGAGGTACGTCGGCTTGAAGTGCTGCGGCGGCGTCGACATGATGGCTGCAAGCGAGAGCGAGAAGAGCGCGACCTCGCTGTGCCGCACGTAGCGCACGAGCCCGCGGCGCTTGAGCAGCTGCCACACGATGTCGAGCGCGCGCGTGAGGCAGTAGAGCATGAGCTCCGACCGGCGCTTGCGGTTCTCCAGAAAGAGCGACCCGCCTGTGGCGAACTGTTCCCCGTCCGCCGTCCATCCAAGCCGAACACCCACACACCCACATCACGACGCGTTAGAGCCAACGCACTGGCGGCGGTGCCATGAGTCCACACATATACAGCACGAGCCCGTCACACGCACCCCTGCTATCCAGCCCGCAACATGAAAGTCGCGCTGGAACGTGTTGCGAATCGTGCACATGACGAACTTGACGGTGGTCTGGAGCAGCGAGAGCAGGAGAGAGGGGGATACAATGGTCGTCAGTTCCCAGGCAACCAGCTGCACAAGTCACACGCCTCACGCCCTACGACACTCCGCGCTGCTGCTTGTAGTGTGGCGGGCGTGACGCACGCACGCACCTGGTACGAGGTGAGGAAGAGACACGAGCAGAGCGCGGCGTACGAGATCCGCGCCGCGGACGCGAGCGGCGCCGCGCGGAGCTGCGCGAAGCGGAAGATGAGCGCCGGGAGGATGTGCACGGGCGCGTACACGAGCGCGGCGCGACCGAGGCCGCCGAACCACTCCTTCACGTTGTGGGTCAGACACGACTCGACGTGGTAGTGCGGCTGGCACACGCGGAACGGCGTTGACGCGGCGCCGGCAAACAGCCGCTCGCGGAGCGTGTACTCGAGCCCGTGGTGCGTCACGGCGCCAATGTTGAGGATCCAGTTGTAGTAGCTCTTGGGCAGCAGGTCCGGCCGGATGATGAACGCGTACATGATCGCCGAGTTGCTGAGCGCGAAGAGCAGCTCGTCCGAGTACGCGAACAGCGGCAGCCGGCCCTCGGCCATCCAGCGCCGGCCGACGACGTCCAGCATGCGCACAAAGATGTAGAGCGAGATCGTGCTGCGCCGGTCCCGCGAGTCCGCGAGCAGCGTGAGCCCCGCCGCGGCGCCGGCGATCGCGAGGTTCGTCTCGTCCTTCTTGCCGCCGCGGGCAGCGCGCGCTGCGAGCTCTGTGAGCCGGAACACGCCCACGAGGCTGCCGAAGAACGCGCCGAAGCGCAGCGTGTCGAGCCGCAGCAGCAGCCGCACCGCGTCCACGTAGTCGTACTCCATCGAGCTCCACTTGCGCGATGCCAGCAGCAGCGCTGTGAACGCCTTCGCGCCGTACGCGTACAGAAATACTGCGGGGAGGCGCGCACTCGCGTTCGCATGAGCGTTCGTTGGTAGCTCCCATGGACACACACACACAGAGAGATGCACACAGGCGCACGCACCTCGCAGAGCCGCTTTCACTGCGGCCTTGGCGTCGCGCTTGACGTCGTAGAAGTTGAGCGCGAGCTGCGCGAGTTCCCGCCGACGCGCGGCCGCGTGCACCGCCGCGTCCTCGTCGCTCTCCTTCTCGTCCCCCGCATCGCCGTTCGGAGCGTTCGGAAAGTCGCCGCTGTCGTGACCGGCGACTCCGACTCCACCACCAGCAGCCCCATCGCTTGAGTGGCTTCGTGCGAGGCTCTCGTTGTGCTTCTCGAGCGCCGCGGCCGTGAGCTGCTGCTTTGGCGGCCGCTCGGTTGTGAAAAACGCCGAGTACACACGCTCCATGGGTCCCTGTCTGACGCGGCTACCGGCGGTGGCGGAAGTGCCTCGGAAGAGCTTCTGGTCCTCAGGCGTCGATGGGATCCACTGCGTGTGCGTGTGCGCGTCGAAAGCGTTGACGAATTGCAAAATTTCGACGTCATTCCGCTCTGCTTGAAGTAAACCACATAATTAACCCTTCATTAACCCTTCTAGTCCCGCGGGTTTTTTTTTACGTGAGAGGCATTGGGGCAAGTGGTCGTCGTCATCGCAACACCGCAGGCGTCCGCCATCTCACACATAGGCACAGCTCTGGTTCACACACACATACACACACACACACACACACCAGTTGTGGCGCACTGCGCCTCAATACTTCAGTAGGGACGTAGGAGTCAAATGCGAGCCTATGTGATACGGCCAAGTCACTCAGTCGACAGACATGCTAGCTGTTGCCGCTCGCCAGCGCGTTCTCCACGTCGACCCGCCGGCTGCTGGGCAGCGGATGCGGATGCGGCGCCGGCGGCCACGGCCGCCGGCCAAGCGCCTTCTCGGGCGGCGGCGGGGCGGCGCGCAGCGCGCACAGTGCGCACGGCTCGTCCGCACAGCTGATCTGGTGCAGGCGGCACCGGTCGCCCGCGCCGACAGCAAACTTGTCACAGTGCGCGTGGCTGCAGCGGCGCTCGGCCGCGTGGTGCGCACAGCCGCCGCGTGCGTGCTCCGCCGCCGCGTACGCGCAGTTCTCGTACGCGCACTGCCGGCGGTACGCGTGGGCCTCGCACAGCTGCGGCAGCGCGACGATGTTCTCGCACCCGGGCTGCCAGCAGTACGTCGCTCCCCGGTGCGCTCCGCACAGCGGCGCCCCGCTCACAAAGTGCGCGCAGCCAGAGAAGCGACACGGCTTCATCGGCGCCGCTGTCGCTGTCGCTGTCGTCGTCGTTGTCGCCGGGGGCGGTGGCGCCTGTGCGGTTGCGGGGCTCTGCGAAGAAGCTCCGAGCGCCGCCTGCTCCTGCTGCCGCACGTGGCGCTTGCAGTAGCCCTTGCGCTGCGCCAACTTGCCGCACCCGTCGCTCTTGCAAAAGTACTTGCGCGGCTTCCCGCCGCCAGCGCTCTTGGAGTGCGTCGCGGCCGCCGCCGGCTGCGTTGTCTCTGGTTGAGGCGGCGGTGGCTGACGCGCTTGCTGTTGCTGTTGCTGCTGCAACTCAAGCTGCTGCTGCTGCTGCAACTGAAGCTGTTGCTGCTGCTGCTGCTGTTGCTGCAACTGGAGCTGTTGCTGCTGCTGCTGCTGTTGCTGCAACTGGAGCTGTTGCTGCTGCTGCTGCTGTTGCTGCAACTGAAGCTGCTGCTCCTTCGCCTGGCGGGACCGCAGCGTGAGCTCGTCAACCGACAGCGCACCGTAGTCGAGCGAGCGAGCGTGGTGCTCGCACACGCCGTCGTACGAGACGCTCGCCGCCGCGCATCGACTCACGCGGCACGCGCCGCGGGCTTTGCCCCCGTCCACGCTGCTCTCGGGCTCTGGCTGCGACAGCGACGGCGACGCCGCGTACGCGTACGAGCTCGTGCCGGCAAGCGGGTCCCCGGCCGAGACCGCGAGCGGCGCGAACACGCTCTGGCACGCGTCGCAGTACTCACGGCTGAACGATGCAGCGCGCGAACACATCGGGTTGTGGCACGCGGCGCCGCCGCTTGCACCGCTGCTGCTGCTTTTGCTGTCGGCGTAGGCTCCTGCAGGCTCGGCGGGCTTGGCGTTCAGAGCATACAACGCCTCCGTCGCGTCGACTTCACCACGTGATGCCGTGCCAACGTCGGCGCTCGGGACCGACTGCCGTCCGGCGTAGGACACCACGTTCGGCTCCATCGACGCGCCGGTGTACCCACCGCTGCCACTGGCGCCTGGAAAGAAGCCGTCGCCGCTCGCGCGCGAATTCGCTGCCTCGAGCGGCGGCGGACTGAAGCGCTCGTCCCCGAAGGGCGACAACGCGCTCGCGAACCGGTTGAACACACCAGCGCCATTACTGCTCGGCGTCGGCTGCTGTTGCGGTGACTGGGACTGAGACTGCCGCAAGTGCTGCGTGCAGACTCCGGACGCGAACACCATCTGCGCGCACCCGGGCACGCCGCAGCGCGTGCGCTCGACCTCCCGGATCCCACTGGCCGCCCCAGCGGCGCCGCTGCCCGTGCCCGGGCTCTTGAGCACCTCCGTCGAGTGGGACTTGCACACTCCGTCCGCGAACGCTCGCCTACCGCAGTCTGGGACGCTGCACGGCAGCGTCTTCGTCGCCTTGCTCGGCGCGTCGGCGCTGTCGGCGTCGGCACTGTCAGCAGCCTTCACCGCCAGCCTGTCGTCCGTCGCCGCAGTGGCGCTGCTGACAGCGCCACTGGCGCCACCGTCGCTGGCGCCCGGGAGGCCGCCGTCCCGGGTCCCGCCGCCGTGCTTCTCGTAGTAGTGTAGCGTGCAGAGGCGGTCGCGCTGCGAGTTCTTCGTGCACGTCGGCTGCGTGCACTTGCGGATGTCCTGCTGCAACCGCGTGAGAATGTCCTCAAAGGACTCGCTGGCCGACGCTGCGCGGCGGCTGTGCAGCTCCTCGGCCTGCTTCTTGATCAGGTTCCCGTGCGTGCGGCAGAGGTGGTGCCGCTGCGAGTGCTTGCTGCAGCCCGGGTAGCTGCACATCGTGTATGCGCTGTTGAGCCGGCGCTTGTTGACGTGCTTGGGCAGCTTTCCGGTGGCCATGAGCAGCTTCTCGTGGCCGCGGCAGTACCCGCGGCCCTGGTCGTTCTTAAAGCAGCCGAACGTGCGGCACGTGGGCACGTTCTGCGCGCGCGTCGCGAGCACGCGGTGCAGCGCCTCCTTGCCCTCGCTCACGTGCCGCTCGCACATGGACGCGCCCGCCAGCGCGCGCTCGCGGCAGCCCGGGAACCCGCACGGCGCGACGATCACGTGCCGGTTGCAGAACACGCCGTACGCCTGCGCGACCCGCGCGCGGTTCGGGCAGTTGTGGAACTGGCACTTCTCGCTCTTGCCCTCCACCTTGCGCTGCCGCAGGTCCGGCTCCGCGTACGCGTCGAGCACGTGCGCATAGCCCCCAGTGCCACTGCTCTCGGCCGCCGCGGCGGCGCTGCTGCTGCTGCTGCCGACGCTCGACGCCCCGCTGCTCGACCGCCGGAGCCGACCGGGGGCCGCGTCGTCGGCCGGCATGGGCCCAGCAAGTGTCGTCTCCATCGCTTCCGCGGCGGTGGTGGCGCCGCCCTGCACGCGCGGCTCCGGCCGCAGCCGCGGTGGATACGGCGGAGACGTGCTGCCGCTGCCGCTGCTGCTCAGGTGGTACCCGGGCTTGGCCGTGCCGACGACGCCGGCGTTCATGTGGTCGCCGAACGATGACACTTCGAACGACGGGCTCAAGACGGCGGACATGACCACGTCCGCGGCCTCGGCTTGCGCCCCCATCGCGGCCGCGCCACTGGCGTGTGCGTCGCTGCTCGCGGCGCCGTCCATGATCTCACTGAACTCGAGCTCCAGTCCGCCATGCTTGGGGTACGCCGCGGCGCTTGGGTCCGCGAGCTGCAGCTGAGGCGGCGGCTGAGTGCGCCAGTACGACAAGCTGCCGTCGGGCGCGGGCGCCGCTGGCGGGTACGCGCGCAGCGGTGCCTGCATGCCGCCCATGGGCATCGCGAGCCCGAGGTGCGCACCACCCATGGCCGCGTACGGCGACGGCGGAGGCGGCGCGCCCGGGGAATGCTGTGTGGCGCTGTGGTACTGCGGCAGGAGTGCGTGCGAATGTGTTTGCTGCTGCTGCTGCTGCTGCTGCTGCTGCTGTGCGTGCTGGTGCTGTGTGAACGCGCGTCGCTGCTGCTGTTGCTGCTGCTGCTGGTTGTGGTCACGCGTGATCGCCATCCTCCGCTGCGGCTGCATGGACACAACCGCGCAGCCGGTGGTGTTCGAGCACGAGCGGCGGGTGTGGCGGACACGGAGGTTGCGGAGTCGCTCGTGCGCTCACTCACTCGAGCCGCGTCGAGGACCTGGCGCCAGGTTCGCAAGTGGTGAGTCGAGCACAACATTTTGAGCCGGCGTGAGAAGGAAAACAGGAGCTGATAAAACGCGGTTTTTTGTTGATGTTCGGTATTTCATCCGAGTCAGCTGTTCACGTAACACTATGGTGCAGAAACGGGAAGGTCAGTAAGGCGTTGATGGTCGAGCTGGAGGATTAAATTTGCTTTTTGATTTGTTATCGAGTTGTAAGCAGTGTGTAGCACTAGCCACTGGGTGGAATAAAGGTAAGAAATACTGATGTAAACATGCTGTTTTCAAAAAGTGTACGCTCACACCCCAGTTTTGGCAAAAGCGTGGCCAACAACCGCAGTGCAAGCAAAATAACAGCCAGCGCGACACAAGTCGCCCTCCATCGCTGCCTTGCACACCACTCACCACCATGACGACGATGATCGAGGCTTTCGGCCAAAGCGAAGCGGGTGCATGAAAAAGTGAGTCAAAACTCATTTTATTGGCGAGGAAAAGAAGGGGCTTCTCATTCGATATTTCTGGATGTCTTCTGGCGCAAGTCGCGGTCCATCTAAGTTGGACAGCAATGATTGCTTTCACATTGACAAAATCTAATTTGAAACTATTCGCATAAATGGACGCCTGATGACGAGCGAAATCCGACACATCCGACACAGGATTGATGTGCTGGACGTCTTCGAGCGCTTCATGCACGAGATATGAAGCGGCAGCGACTCGAGCGTCGTAATTGCCTGGTGTCCACCGTGGGTGGCAGTCGTTACCTGGGCGCGTGGGTGTCCTGTAGCGCTGACGATGGCGATTGCGTGGCATGATGATCAGCTGCGAGCCATTGAGACCAAGTTGCTGCATCCATTCACGGCTCAGCTTGGCTTGACCAGGTTTCTTGTCGATAAGGAGGACAGAGTCTCCGACGAGGACGAGCAGCTTTCACAGCAACAAGCAACCGACCACAAGTGAGCGCTGCGAGCAATGAGCAATGAGCAACAGCAACGCCATCGCCATCGCCACGACGACGCCGGGTGTCGAGTAATTGTCGAGACCCCCAAGCAGACAGGAATTCTGCTTGGTGGTCTCGACAAGGAAACGTCTGCCTCGCTGTCATCACCGCATGACTTCGTGGGCCTTTTGTTGGAGGCAAGCAAGCCACGAACAACGCTGTGTTGTTTCGGGTGTTGTTCCCTTGTGTGGAAACGACTTCAAATCACAAAAAGATGTCCAGAAGTGTAGCACTGATTAGCCGCATATACTGGATTTATTTGTCGCTGAGTTTTTTCATCTTCGACTCCACTCAATCTGCATCACTGAATAAAATGATGCGCCTCAGGATGGCCGCGCCGATGCGCCACGCCGCCCGCGCGTCCAGCGTGAATGCGTGGCGTCTCCAGCTTTCTGCCACCGACGCAGCGTCTCCGCCTTCCTGGCGCGCGCGCCACGCCAGCTCAACTGCTGCGTTGGACCCTCTATCGAAACCGGAGCCGGTGCTTATCTACGAGGGCCCGATGGCGCGCGCTGTGCGCCTCATGAAGGGCGTGTCCGTCACTTCGTGCGCGCTCACGTCGGTCGGGATGCCCACGCTGTGCTTGATAAGCGAGCAGTCGGCGTCCATGGCCGGCAAGGTGCGGGCCGCCGTCTCAGCCAGGACCGACTTGGTCGGGAACACTCTTGCTTACTCCCTTCTTGCTGCTACACTCTCCTTGTGCGCAGTGGGCGATGTGCGGCACGATCATGGTGCGTCCTCGATGCATGGCGTGTCTGACTGTGTGTGTGTACGCGCCAGAGCGGCTGATGCTGCTTCTCCTCTGCACACGTGGGCGCTCGGCAGCTCTTCGGCTTGGGCACAACGTCGCTCTTCCACGTGCTCTTCAAGCCGTACGTGATGCGCATGTGGGTGAACGGCGGCGAGAGCACGCAGACAGCGCGCGACCCGCAGCTGACGGTCGAGACCGTCACGCTCTTCGCGCAGCTTACGACGCACGACTTCCGGCTCTCGGACGCGGCGCCGCCCGCGAGCTCCATGCACCCGATGCTGTCGTTCCAGGCCAAGGGCAAGCACTTTTTCGTGCACCCCGAGGAGTTCGAGGACCGCGCGTTCGCGGAGAAGCTGCTCGGCAAGAAGATCGACGCGCCGCGCAAGGGCAGCGACGACGACGACGACGACCACGAGTAGGAAAAACGGGTGCGCGGAAGGCGTCGATGAGCAACCGAGAGAGACGACTGACACTGATCGGAAGACTCGCGTGTTGGGGGGAGGGATGAAGCGGTGCCGCTCTTTGTCCGTTCGCTCAGTCCCGCTCGACGTCTTCGATGTAGTCGTAGCTGTTTAGCGCGTTCTCGTCGTCGACTGCTTTGTCGCGAAGCGCGGCCAGCGGCGGGGCGTCTTCGTCTTCGTCCTCGTCGTCCGTCGCCTTCGAGCGCTGCCCCGTGGGCTGCAGACTGGAGAGCGAGTCCGACGCGTCGTTCTCCGACAGGCCCGCGACGGACTCGATCTCGTCGTCGTCCGACACGTCGCTGCTCGCAGTCGCAGCAGCAGCAGCAGTCAGCGATCATAAGCAGCTCCCGAGCCACACAACCCAACGGACGTCCGCTCCTCACCTGATCACCTCTTCCTCCTCAAAGTCGCTGCCGTAGCCGTAGCCGTCGGGTTCCTCGTCATCCGTCGCGCCGCCCACGACGGCGCCGCCGTCGCTCTTCGACCGGAGCGACTCGTCGTCCTGCTGCAGCTCCATCTGCAGCGTCGCCTTGAGCTGCTGCAGCGTCCCGGTCTCGTCCTCGGCCTCCATGGCCTTCAGCTTTGCGTCGAGCGAGCTCAGCCGCGCCGCCTCGAACTCCTGCACACGTACGGACTCGTATCGTTGTCAGCGGCTTGTGTGCAACAAGCACTCATAGCGCAGCACACGCGTCCCTTTACTGTCTCGCACCTCGTCGAACTCGTCGTCATCGTGTTGGGTGGCCTTGGCGTTCGGCGCTGTGAGCAGAGGCAACGGCGACAGAGCAATGGGCACTGGCGGCGGCGTCAGGAAGGGCGAGGCGGCTGCGCCCTTCTGTCGCGTCACAAGCTCCTCTGCGTCGTCGTCGCGGGCGCTTCCGTCGCTTCCGTCGTGGGAGCTTACGTGGGCCGCCGCACGCTGAGGCTGAACGCCTTGCGGTCTATCCACTGACGTGTCGCCACGTTTACCTCCGTCACGGTCTCCGAGACCCGACGCATCGTCTCTGCTCGCACTCAGGCTGTAGTTGAGACTCGCAGACTGCTCCTCCGCGATCGATTCGTCGAGCTCGGAGGCACTTGCAACACTCTCAATCTCGTTCGCATCCCCGTCGCTCTCGACGCGGTCGACAGGACCGCCGCTCTTCTTGTCGTTGAGTTCGAGGCGAGACGCGTCCCTGGCGTCGTCGGCCAAGTCGGAATGGCGCGTCGAGACCCCAGGAGCTCGATCCGCGCTGATCTTTGCTGCCTGTGGCTGCTCTCGGATCCAGCTCTCCTCCTGTCTGGCGCTTCGAGCTCTGTCGTCGTCTCTCAGGCCAAACCCGTTGCTCCCCTGCTGCGCGTGCGCGTCTGCCGCTTCGGAGCGGTCCGTGCGCTCAAGCAGCCCACGCGGCTGCTGCACCAGCTGGATCAACAAAGGCAGCTCCCCTTTCGCGCGCAGTCCGAGCTTCTCGAGCCGGTCCCTCGCGTCCGAGCGGCTCCTCGTGTCCCTCGCGTCGACGCCCGCCTCTGCGGTGAGCACCGCGAGCGAGTGCTCGAGCTCTAGGAGCGCAAAAAAGTCGAGGACGAGCTCGAGTGCCAACACGCCGTCGCGTCCGAACCCCCGGAGTCGATGAGCCGCGCCAGCGAGCTCCTCGTCCGGCTCGTGCTCGTGCATCACGTGGAAGACAGCCGCCCGGAGCTGCGCCTGAGGACAATGGGAAGGGGGGAGGGGGGCATCAGCGCAACCGCGACGACACTCGACAGGACGCCCGCGCACCTTGATCTTGCCCAGCACGCCCTGGCTCGCGAGCGCCGCCGTCACGTGCTGCTTGAGCGCCAGCTCCTCGTCGCTCGAAGGCGGCGGCTGCATCCGCATGACGGTCCAAGAAGTCGCACTCGAAAAGTTGGTACACGTTACACTCCCCCTACTCTCTCTCTCTTTCTCTCTCTCGTACTGACTCTGAGGGAACCACCACCGCTTGGCTCTCCCAAGGCCGCTTCTGACGCCTCACAACCCTCTCAATCCGCGTCGCCTCGCCCCCGTGTCATGTCGCCGTCCCCGACGGGCGCGACGCCGCTTGTCGGAGCGCCTCGCCGTCGGCGCAGATGGCGTCGTACAGCCGCTCGAACACGAGCGACGAGAACGGCGTGAAGCCGGCGGCGTGCGACCACAGGCACGAGCAGAGCTCGTCCCACTCGTGCGCGCCCAGCGGCGGCGCCTGCTGCGTCCCGCCCTTCTCCGCGCGCCGCACGATCTCATCGATCGCGGCGCCGATCTCCGTCACGTACTTGTACACCTTCTCGACCACGACCTCGTCCTTCTGCTCGCGCGACCAGCTCGCCATGATTTTCATCTTCTTGAGCGCCTGCCGCACGTCCTTCAGCAGCACCTCTGGCTCCCACTTCGCCACGCACTCGCGCTTCGACAGCAGCCGCGGCTTCTTCGCCGAGTGCGCGGGCCGGTCCGAGTCGCTGCGCTTGGTCTTCTTCTTCGACTTCGACGCCGACACGGTTGTCGCCGACGACACGGTTGTCGCCGACGACGACTCTGCCTTCTCTATAGACGCCGACCGCTTCGTTGTCGACGATTTCGATCGCGCCGACGACGGCGTCGACGCCGACACCTGCGGCTTGGCGCTCGCGGACCGCGACGCGTCGACTTCGCCGTCTTCCGGCTCCGTGTCAATGCGCGCGACAGCGACAGCGGCGGCCGTCGACGACGACGCGGTCGAGCTCGACGCTGTGTCCTGGGATGTGACCGACGGCTTTCGATGTCGCTCCGCTGCGCTACCACTGTTGCTGTTGCTGTTGTTGTTGCTGCTGTTGCTGCTACCGCCGCCGCCTTGTGTGTACGCCCGCCGGATCGAGTCCTCCGGGGCCGCCTTCGTGTCGGAGCCTGTGCTGCTGAAGCTCTGCCGCGCCGCGTGCCGCTCGGCTGCTCGCCCGAGCCAGCCTGTACTGTTGCTGTTGTTGCTGTTGCTGCTGTTGTTGTTGCTACTGCTGCTGCTGTTGATGATCTTGCTGAGCTGCGCGCCAATCGACTGGTTCGAGTTGAGCGAGTTCGCGATCATCGCGCTCGCGAGCTGCACGATGCGCGGCTCGCCCGTGTCGTCCGGCGCCGGTAGGCGCTTGAGCAGGTTCTCGGCGCGCTTCTTCATGCGCTCGCCCTTGAGCGCGCGCTGCTGGTGGAAGTGCAGCAGGTCGTCGTTCAGAATGTCTTCCCACGCGCCAAAGCCGTGCACGTAGATCCCGAGCAGCAGCGCCGCGTCCTTCTTGCTGTTCCAGTCGTGCTCCTTCTCCGCCCAGTGCCACGGCGGGAAGTCCCGCGCGATGCCGAGCGTCGGCAAGTCCGACTGCTTCGCGACGAGCACGTACGCGCCCTTGTCGTCGCTCTTGGCGTACCGCGCGTCGCGCAGCGCGCGCTGCACCGCGACGCGCAGCTTCAGGTTCTCGTACAGCCGCTCAATGATCTGCGACGCCTTCGACTCCACGTCCACGAACTTCATGTTGTCCTGTCGGTCTTCGATCGCGCGCTGCGCGCGCTCAGCAATCTCTGCCGCGGTCTTAAGGAGCCGGTCCTCGGGCACCTTTGTGAGCGCCGGCAGGTTCGAGCGCACCACAAAGTTCGGCAGCCGGAACTCGTCCGCGAACGACTCGCGGTTCGACCGGTACATCTGCACCTCCGTGAGGTCCCCGAAGCGCTGCATGCCGCGCAGGATCGCGCGCACGACCTTCCCGTCGGGCTTCCAGTCGACGACTTTGGGCTCGATCCGCGGCTCGAGCTGCCGGGTTTGTTCCGCTGCTTTCTGCTCGGCCACATACGAGTCTGTCACACACACGCACACACACACACACAGCGTCAGTCAGCTTTGCGCGTATCAACCGCCTCACTCGCCGCCAACAGAGTGCAGGACGCACCCAGGTCGTTGCTCGAAGACGAGGCGGACTTGACGACTTTGGCGGCAGCAGAGATGTTCGTCACGAGGCCGGCGCCACCAGAGCTACCGGCGCTAGTACCAGTGCCAGCGCCGGACCCGGCGGCGCTGGACGCTGGCGACGGCGCAGCGGGCGTCGGCTTCTTCGCCGCCGCGGGCTTGGGCACCGGCGTCGGGTTCGGGCGGCCGCGGCCGAGCAGCTTCATCGTCAGCCGGGACCGCGCCGAGTTGAGCTTCCCCTTAGGCATCTTGATCGGCGGGAGCCCAGTCGCGATCTGCGACGAATCGCTGCCTGCAGGCTCCGGCGAGAGCGCCGGCGACCCCTTCGGCGGGCTCGCGCGCGCCGCTGCGAGCGCCGACGCCGGCGGCGGCTTGCTGCCTCCACCCGCTCCGTTTAACGACGCGCCGAGCACGCCGCGGCCGCGCTTCTTGAGCTGCAGGTCCCGCTGGATCTCCTCGATCGTGCGCCGGTCGCGCTTCTTCGTGCCGAGCGCCGTGAGCCCGACCTCCGAGTTCTGCTCGCGGAAGCGCGCGGCGGCGCGGTTCGAGTTGACGTCGGCGAGCGGCTCGCCGTCTGCCCCGCCACCGCCTGCGCCACCGCTCGCGCCGCCGCGCGCGCGCCCGTTGCTGCTCGACACGCTCTCGGTACTGTACTTGCGGCTGCCCGCGTCCGCGCCGTCGCCGTGCTGGCGCGGCTGGCCGCCGTCGCCCTCGCCGTCCGAGTCCGAGTCCGACGAGTCCGACGACGACGACGAGCCCGAGCTCGAGTCCGACGAGTCGTCGTCGTCGTCCGACGTGGCGCTCGGCTCGTTCTCCTTGGGCTCCTTCTCAGCCGCCGCCGCGCCGCCGCCGCGCATCATCGCGTCTTCGTCGTCGCTCATCGCCGACCGGCTGTCCGCTGGGGCGTTCTCGCCGCCTCTGGCCCCACTCTACAGCCGTCGTCGCGCCACCAGTTTGCACGCATCGCACGTCATGATCGATCAATCGCCACCACCTTAGTCCAGCAGCCCATAACTGACGCCAGGAGCGGATAAAATGGTCAAAATATAAACCGCCGCCACGTACCGCAAGCGCGTCGCGCGCGCGTGTCCACCGCTGGGCGCTGGGAAGCCCGGGACGCGTGCTTCCGCCGCCGCCGTCGCTGCCGCGCACTGCGGTCCGAGCGCCTGCGCGTGAATAAAGGAGGGGAGGAGGAGCGGGCTGGCGGGAGGTTGACGAGTCCCTCTTGCGAAAACGTCGGCGCGCGCAGCCGTCGCGGAGAGAGCGGGGCGGCTGATGGGGGTGGTTCGCTGCGGCGGAGGAGAGCGAGCGCTGTTGACGCGGACGCCCTCGCACACACCACGCGAGCGCGATGAGGGAGGAGGAGGAGGCAAGTGAGTGAGTGTCTCGATATAAAAACCCACAGGGGGCGGGGTGTCCCTCGATTCTATCACTAAAAGGTTCGAGGTGTTTCGAAGTCAACTTAATTTCACTTGCTGAGACTATCATCATACTCATTCCAGGTTCAACTATTTTGACTTGAAATTAGTATGTCGTTAACGTAAATCGATAGTGAGAAAAACAGAGGAAGACGGAACAGCCGAAGACCCAAGTGACACATGGTCGTGAAGGGGCTCAACACGCGCGGCGTGGCCGAGTTCTGCCGCGCGCTGGTGCTGCGGCCGCACCTGCTGTTGCCGCAGCTCTCCGTACGCGACCTCAACGATGTGTCCTTCCAGGCGCTCAAGGACCACGGCTTCCAAGGTGTCGTCTTCGACAAGGACAACACGCTCACAGTGCCGCATCGCCACGAGATGGCTCCGCACCTGCAGGTGCGCTTCGCCGTGTGGTCATGCATACAAGTACTGTGCGTGTGAGCGTGGCGGAAAGTGACTGATGCGTGCGTGTTTCGCACGCATCAGAGCTCGCTGGACGAGTGCCGCCGCGTGTTCGGCGACCGCGTGCTCATCTTCAGCAACTCGGCCGGCTCGAGCGATGACTGCGGCTTCACGCAAGCGGCTGAAATCGAGGCGCAGCTCCGCATCGCGGTGCTGACACACAACGAAAAGGTAGACGCTCGGTGCTACAGCGGACTGCGAATGGAGGATGCGAGGGGCAACGCATAGGTGGGCGCTAACCGAAGTGCTGTGCGACGGCGCCACAGAAACCTGGCGGCATCGAGCACGTGGAGGCGCACTTTGGCGTGGACCCCGCGACGCTCGTGATGATCGGCGACCGGTACTCGACCGACATGCTCTTTGGCAACCTGCACGGTGCGATTTGCGCGCGTGCTGCGGATGCTGCGCGCGGGATCGCATGGCGTGACTCACAGCGCTTCGTCCGGTGCGGACGCGCAGGGCTGCTCACGATCCGCACGGACCAGTTCACGCGCGAGGGCGAGAGCGCGGTGAACGCGCAGCTCCAGCGCGTGGAGAAGGCGGTGGTGCGGCTGCTCGAGCGCGCGGGCGTGACGGCGCTGGTTCACCCGCTGCTGCCGGACGCGCGCGCTGTGACCAAGTGCGACGACCACGAGGTGGTGGCGTGACGCTATGTTGATTCATAGATACTGAAGTAGACATGTGCCCAGCGCAGATTGACAGCAAGATGTCTCGTAATGAGCTTCGCTTCCGCTCTGGCGTTTTGAGTGAAGCAGCAGGAGCTGCGTCAACCTGAACTGATTGATCTCCAGAACGGTACGCTGCTGGAAAGTAAGATGTCGGTGGGTCCGAACCAGACGACGCTACTGTTCCCGCCCGCAGTTGTAGTTGCACCAGGCCCGAAGGCGATGCCCAGCCACATATCGGACGTTGGGTGGTGAGCTCGCGAGTGAGTGGTGCCAGCGTCGCTTCTTGCCATAACGTTCAGAGCCGAGAGTCGTGCGCCTTGCCTGACGGCAGGCGTCAGGGCCAATGACCCTAGCGGTCAACTCTTCATGGCAAGTTCAGCGCGTTCCTTTTGCTTATGCACCAAAATGGTGGGCGCTGTCGAAAGCTGTGCCAAGCCGATGTGCATGCTATCACCGCTTGCTTCATCACCGCTTGCTTCAACGTGCCAGTCCTCCCGGGAAACAGGTACGACGCTGGCGTAGATGTTGCTCGTTTTGAACAGCATCTACGAAAGGAGCAAGTACGTGACCAGCGCGCCACTGGCGATATCCGTCGACGGCTTTGGGGGGACCAACCGACCGAGTCACTCATTGTTTTCGCGCTGCAAGACTCGTTGTCTTTGTCGTCCTCGATTGCGCGTCGATCAAGTTGCCAGGTGCCGTGAGTACAAGATGTCCCACGACAGCAGCATACTTGACCAACGAGTGCGCTCGAGTGAGAGGGAAGGAAAATCCGGATCTTGAGCAGGTGTTTTGCTGTGCCCTGCATTGCTGGTACAGAAAGAGCCGAGGCTTGTTTGTGAATGGGAGAGGAAGGCAAGGCGAGGCAAGGGAAGCGAAGCTGTTGTAAGACACAGGAGCTGCCGCCGCACTGGCGCCTTGGCGTCCATCTGGCTGCACCACCAGCCGGCGGCCGTACAAACAAACGCTGCTCCGGAAAACCGGACTCGTATCGAGGACCAAGGGCTGCCTGCCGTCATCTCCCGCCCCTCGCCTCAAGGCCGGCGCTCGTTGCTTTTTATCATTGCCATTTTACTGCTAGAGAGTGGCAGTCCAAAGCTGAAGCCGAGCAAGCGAGTTGCCGCACCACACAAAGTCGAGAGAGCGAGAGCGCAAGAAGAGCGGACGCGGTCTCGCGTCGTCTGCTGTCTGTCTGTGTCTCCGGGAAGCGGGCTTTCAGCTTTTCCGCTTTTCCGTCAAGTCCACGCACACACACCGCCTTCGCGCGGAGAGAACAAGAGAGAGAGAGAGCAGCAGCGAACCCACTTTAGCAGGTGCGAGTGAGTGGGCCGATTTTTTATACGTTGCGTTGCGCCCCAAGAGCCGCGTCGGTCGGTCGGGCAAGCTGGCGGTCCATCCCCTCACAGCCACAGTTTGCTTCTCGCGCGCAGGCCACGACCCGATCGAGAAGCAGCAGCCACCCGCACTGCGTCCTGTTCTCTTCCGCTTTCTTCCTCTCAGTTCCGGTTCGCACCGCCTCGACAAGCACCGCGAGGCAGCAGCAGCAGCAGCAGCACACAGCCGATGCTCGCGCCGCCGCGATCCGTCGCGTTCGCGCGTAGCACAAGCAGCCAGCACTCGACGACAAGTTCGAGAGGCGGTGCGTGTGTCGCGCAGTTTTCTTTTGTTTGCCTTTTCGTGCGTGGCCGGCGGCGCCAAGAGACGCGCGCGTGTGCCGCGTCAGACTCGCCATCCGAAAGAGGCGGCGGCTGTCTGCCTGCCTGCCTGCAGCGCCGGTTGCCTTTGGCTTCTCCCAAAGTGCAACAGCGCGTGCGGCCACTCGTCACTTTCAAGCATCGAACCCTCACGCGTTCCTTTCCCTTTCCGTTCTCTCGTTGCCTTCCGCTCGCTCGCATCCGGCGATCGTCGCTCCCGCGCGCAGGCTTCGTGACCACGACGACGCGCACGACGACGACGACGACCACGACCACGACGGTGCGTCGCCTCGCGCCGCGCAGCATCACAGCGAGCGCGCTGCTGCGGCCGCGCGCGTCGCCCCCCTCGACCCGCCCGATGGCGGCCGTCGGCTCGAGCGCGCGCTTTGTGGCGCGCATGCTCGAGGAGCCGCTGCGCGCCGACTTCTACGCCAACATCTGGGCCGCGGCGCCAGCTGCGGACGCCGGGGCCGCGGTTGCAGCGCTTACGCCCGCCGAGCGCCGGAAGCGCCGCGCGCGCCGCCGCGCCGCCGAGCCGCTCGTGGACATCGCGCAGGTGGCGCACGTGGTCACGACGCTCAGCGACTACCGCGCGGACTACGCGCCGCTGCCGCGCATGAGCGCCGCGCCGCTCAACATCTGGACGCACAGCGCGGACGCCGACGACGAGCGCGAGGACGCGGCCAGCGAGGGCAGCGACGATCGCGCGTTCGACGGGCCCGTGCTGAGCCTCTACCGGAGCAACGCGCCGGCCACCGCCGCCGCACACCCGTTCGGCGCGCTGCCGCGCCGCATCTCCGAGGTGAGCGACGAAGGCAGCGCGGACGGCGGCGGCGGCCGCTGCTTGATGGACGACGCGCACCTCGCGTTCAGCGCAGTCGCGAAGCCCGCGGCCGCGCGCAGCTCCGACCCGCTCGAGACGTCGTTTGCGGACTCGGAGGCGAGCGCCGCGACGGCCGCGACCAGCGCGGCGGCGGCGCTGTCGTTCGGTGAGCGCGGGCCGCGCCCGGCGTTACCGGGGCCGGCGCTGCAGCGCGCGCCGTCCGTGGACTCGGCGGTGCCGCCGCCGTCGTCGCTCAAGAACGGCTCGGTCGTGTTCTCGGCCGTGTTCTCGGAGGAGCGCGAGTGGGGCTGGGCCGTCAAGTTCCTGCTCGGCATCCACGAGCCGCTGCGCCACGCGCTCTTCGTCATGGACCGGTTCCTCGAGCAGAGCTACCAGCAGCCCGGGCGCGAGGGTCCCGGGCGCCAGTTCTTTGCGTGGTTCAAGTCGTACTTTGTCGAGTATCTTCGATGCCAGCACGACGTCAAGGCCGGCGTGCTGCACCCGCTGCTCCAGCTCAAGTACTCGACCAAGCTCGAGGTCGCCAAGACGTACGACGAGATCGACCACTTTGTCGCACGCATCCAGCTCCAGGAGCGCCAGCTCTGCGGCGCTGGCGTCGCTGCGGACCCGGCGGCCTGGCTCGCGCGCCTTGAGGCGCTGCAGACCGAGATCCGGCGGCTGAACCTCACGCTGCACGGCGTGCTGAACCTCGAGGAGCGCACGCTGCACCCGGCGCTGAGCGCGACGTTCTCGGAGAAGACGTTCCACCAGTACGTCATGCCGCGTGTCTTCCGCGCAATTAAGGCCAAGCGCGTCGTCGTGCCCTGGATCCTCGACCGCAGCAAGGTCTGGGGCGGTGAGGCCGAGCAGCAGAGCATCCAGAGCATGCTCCCGTTCTCGGCCCGCTTCCTCTACCGCAAGCTCTGGCTGCCGTACTTCCGGAGCAACGTCGCCGGCGCTATGAAGAGCCTCAACGAGTTCGTCGACCCTGCGGGCGCGGGCCTCGGGCCGCCGGACGCGCGCAAGGCGGCCGACAGCAGCGGCGTCTGCGCGATCCAGTGACCAGGGGACGACCGTCTCACGCTCCAGTCCGCGTCGCATTCGTCCCCTCCCGTATTTAACGTCTCCTTGAGTTGGCTTTCATCATGCAAATCGCGAGGTCGGGTCGACTTTGCATGCGTCGAGAACCACTAATCGTCGGATCCATCGCATGCACTTCAAGAGGTTCCCAACAATGTTGACGACTGATTTGAATCCTGCCGACACACACACGGTCTGTCGTCTTACACCATCTCGGCGGCCGCCTCGAACGGGCCGAGGTGCGTGCTCTGGTCGCCCACGACCGTGAACACGCGCTGGAGCCAGCTGCGCTGCAGGAGCTGCGCCGTGTTGCCGTCCACGCGCACCTGCACCCCGCGCTCGAAGCAAAAGTCGCGGTCCAAGCGGTGCACAGGCGGCGCCGTCGCGTCGTCGCCGCTGCCGCCACTAGCGACGCCGCCGGTAAACACCGCGTACTGTCCGTAGTCCTCCGCGCTGTCGTCCACGCTCGGCGGCAGCTTGAAGACCCGGAACGCGGCCGTCGAGAACTTGGCGTCGCCGCTCGCCACCGCCAGGCTGCCGGCGCCGACCGCCGCGAGGTCGACAGCCCGCTCCGGCAGCTGCCGCAGCGCCGAAAAGCCCACGCGGCGACACACGCGCGCAAAGTCCGCGACGTACACGGCGCGCAGCAGCTCGGCCACCACCACTGCGTCGCTCTCCATGCTGACGTCGTCGCCCCCGACAGCGCCCGTCGCGCGCTGCGCGCTGCAGAACGCCGACGACAGGCGCCGTGAGCAGCAGACCGCGCTCACGCGGAGCTCCCCGCCGTCGCGCAGCAGACTGTGCGCGAACGCCAGCAGGCTCGCTTTCTCGCTCGCCGACGACACCGACTGGAACGAGCAGTTGAGCAGCACGAGGTCGCTCCGCGCGTGGCGGAGGCTGTCGCTGGCTGCGCCCGCGGAAGGCGCGAGGCCGTGCACGAAGCGCACATTCGGCGCCGGGTACCCGAGCGCCAGCGCGTAGCTCGCGGCGTGCTGCTGCGCGGCGTGGACGTTCGCCAGCGCACTGTCCACGCACGTGACAGCGCCGTCGGGGCCGACAAGCGCCGCCAAAGCGAACGCCTCAGCGACGCTGTTGCTGCCGACCACGACCACGTTGAGCCCTTCGATGTCGACTGGCAACGCGCGCTCGCAGGCGCACGCGAGCGCGCGGATCGCGCTCGGGATGTGCGCTGTCGCGCGCTGCAACGCTGCGGGTCGGTCGTGGGGCTGCTGCTCGCAGGCGCCGCAGAGCGTCGACCGCGTCATTTCCGAGACGTTCGGGAGACGCGCGACGTTGCTGGAGTCCTCGGCGACGACCGTGAGAGTAGGGGGCGGCGCTGCTGCTGCCAGCACTGCACGCTTCAGCGCTGCGTCGGCTTCCACGTGCTGGTGCAGCAGTTATAAGCCAACCGACACACCCACACACAACAGAGAGTTAGAGCGTTAGTCTGACGCACAACCAGCCGCACTGGGAGTCTCCCGACACGTACCGCGGTCTGCGCGTCCATCCCGTGCAGCTGCGGCCGCAGAAACCCGGACGCTGCCACGTCGGACGCGCTCGCGGCGCTCGGGTCCACCACAAAGTACGCTCGGTCGTCGACCAGCAAGCCGGCGGCGCTGGGCGGGAAGTGCGCGGCCGCCCCCGCGTCCTGCGCCAGCGACGCCGGTTCCACCGCGCCGGTCTTTTTGCGCAGCCGAATGCCGTTGCGGTGCTTAAAGCGCGCGAGCCAGCCGACCGAGAGCACGAGCTGCTCGTTTTTGATGCCGTGCACGTGCTTCAGACGCTGCGCCTCCTCGAGGATCAACGCCTCCGTGAGCACCCGCACCGGCCCTTTACTCTCCGCCGCCGCGCCTGGGGTGTCCACGTGCGCGAGCCGCGCGGTCACGAAGCGCACGAGCTCGGCCTCAAACGCCGGGAAGAGCGGCGCGCGGCGGCGCTTCATGCTGGCGTTGCGCGTGGCCGCGAGCGCCTTCCAGTCCGCCAGCAGCACGCGCGAGAGCGTGGAGCGCCCGAGCGCCCAGCCAAACTTGGCGAGCACCTCGGCGCGCAGCACCTCCTGCGACGGCGGCGCCTCGCTGCGCGCGCGGCATTCGCCCACGCGCTGCTCGCAGAAGCTCTTGACGGCCCACTTCTCGCGCAGCGTGAGCGACTCGCGCGTCTGCCTGGGCGGCGGCGGTGGGCGCGTCAGCGCTGCTGCTGGTGGTGGTGGTTCCGTCGACAGCAACGGCGCGTCGGTGGGGGACGCGTCGGCGGCGGCAGCAGCAGCAGTTGAAGTGGCGTCGTCGTCACCAATCTTGGCCATTGTGCTGGCTGGCTCTTATGTCGAGACGAAGAGATAAAATGACTGGTCTTGTAGAGAGAGAGAGAGTGAAAGTTTCCTGGAGCAGTTCTACAGTGATATTGACGAGCGTGAATAAAGTGAGAGAATCTCCCTGAATACCAATACAGTACCGGTATTGTATTGGCATTCTCCCGAAAAGAGACCATCACGGACGAACACCTTCTCTTATCTCTTCTCAGCTCTCTTCTCTCTCTCTCTCCCGATGTGCATGTCGCTACTGGATGTCTGGCTATCTACGCGTCGCTGTTCGAGAGGTTGCTGTCGGACACCGGGTTCTCGTGCGGCGAGATGGACGAGATCGTGTCCCTCGACGGCCGGCGCGAGCGCTTCTTCGCTACTCCCTTCTTCCTGCTGCGGGACTTGGGCTTGGACGCGGGCGAATCGCCTGTTCCCGCCACCGAAGCCTTCGCCGCGCGACGAGACCGCGCTGCTGAAGTTGGAGGAGACGCGGCGGCGCCCACCTCCTCCGCGCTATCGTCCAGCTCGAGATAAATCGGCGCCGCAGAGTCGTCATCTTCTTCTTCGATCACTTCCTCCTCTTCTTCCTCCTCTTCCTCTTCCTCTTCCTCTTCCTCTTCTTCTTCGTCCTCCACCACCACTGCGGCGTTCTTCTTCACGTGTGGCGACGCCTTCGAGATCGGAGTCACCACCTTTGTCGTTGGCTTCAGCGAACTCTGCACCATCCATATACCAGTATAAATACCGTATGTCAGCACTCTCGAATTGCATAACCCACCGTCGTTGGCGCGTGCACCAGCCATTCATTCGCACATTCAAACGCACCGTCTTGAGCTCCGCGCACGTGCCGCAGACCCACTTGTCCTTCGACTTGCGCGCGGCCTGGCGGCCCGACATGTTGACGCACTTGGGGTGAAACGCGGCGCCGCACGCGCCGCAGGGCAGCGACAGCCCCGCGTCGTCCGGGTCCGACGCGCCGCACACGCAGTACGTCGCCGGCTCGGCGTGCTTGGCCGCCGCGTGCTCCCGGCAGTATAGCGTGTACGGCGAGTCGATGAACTGCCCGCCGCTCTCGATCGCGCACCGCAGGTGGTAGTTGCACCGGCACTTCTCCACGACGCAGCCGACCGTGGCGCCCGCTTCCTTGCACGTCGAGCACTTGAGCTGCCGCCCGCGCTTGAGCGCCCGCGGCAGGTTGCAGAACACGCCGCTCGTCTTCACGTACACCTCGGGCGAGTGGAGCGCGCAGTTCAGGTGCACAAACACCATCTCGACCGACTTGTCCGGGAGCTGCAGCCGCACCGGTGCCTCGACAAAGTCGCCTTCGATCGTCTCTGCGGCGGCCTCGGCGCGCGTTGTCGCGGCTGCGTTGCTGCCGCCAGCCTTCGCCGCTTTCGAGCGACTCGTGCGTCGGGACTTGGGCGCTGGTGGCGCGGCTGCGAGCTCTGCCAGCTTGTCCGCGACCACGTCGCCTCGGTGGCAGAACCCACAGACCTTCACCGTCGGGACGTCGACGCGCTTGCGCTTGTTCGCTGCCAGTGTCGGCGTCGCGTTGTCGTGGTCGTCGTTATCGTTTGCTGCGTCGTTGTCGGCCGCCAGCTGCCCACCGCTGTCGCCACTCGCGCTGCTGGCACCGACGGCCTTCAACGACCCCTCTGTCGTTGTCGCGGCGCGCCGGCCGAGCGCGACAGCTGTCGCCCCCGCCACCGGTGGCTTCTTGTCGCGCAAGTGTGTCGAGCAGATCATGAGGTTCGCCGACAGCCGCATGAACTGCTCGGTCGAGCGCATGCACTGCGGGTGGAACGCCTGCGCGCAGTGGATGCAGCTCACGACGCTCGCAGGCTTCTTCGCCGCCTTCTTCTTCGCGTCGCCAGCACGGCAGCCATGGCAAAAGTGGCTCGGGCACCGGAACCGCTTCTTCCCGACCCACTCGACGCGCGGGTGCTTCGAGAGACAGCCCTTGTGGTAGAACCGCCCGCACTTGGCCATCGAGCACTGGATGACGCCGAATTCGGCGCCCATCTCGCCCACCTGCTTGCAGATGAGGCACATGTGGCGCCCCGCCGCGCAGTCCGGGCACAGCCAGTGGTCGTCGTCCGGCTCCGCGTCCATGCCGATGCACTCCAAGTGGAACGACCGGTGGCACGGGCCGTCACAGAGCAGGATGAGGCCGCCGTCGCCGCACAGCGTGCACAGGTCGTCGCTGCCGTTGATGACCCCGCCCTCGAACCGGATCGGCATGGGTTCGGCGGCGATTCCCGGGGCCCCGGCACCCGGCACCTTCTTCTTGTGGCTCCGCTTTGCCTTGACGGCGAGCGGCGAACTCGCCATCACCTTGTCGCGCCCACCCGAGGCGGCGTCCTTGCGGCTGGGCGCGCGCTTCGCTTTCTTCCTCGCAGGGCCCCGGGCTCCCTCCGCGTCGCCGTCGTCGTCGTCGTCGTCGTCGTCGACGTCGTTGCCGCTGTCGTCGTCGCTGTCGAGGCTCCCAAAGCCGGGCTTCGACGCCTTCGCGCGCTTCTTCGACGGCGGGCTCGCATCCGCGTCCTTCTTCGCGGGCACGACGCGGCAGCTGCGCACGCGGGACTTCTCGAGCTTGCTCAAGTACCCTTTCACGAGGTCGAGCTGCTCGGGCGAGAACTCCTTCCGGTACTTGGTCGTCACTGCGTGCAGGATCTGGATCGCAATGTCGTACTCGTGCGAGAGGTTCGCGCCGACGCGCGAGTCTTCGTCGCTCGCGCTGCTCTTCATCTCGTTCACGAGCTCCGTGAGCGCGATGTCGAGGTTGCTCACGAACTTGATCTTCGACTGGCGCGAGCTCAGCGCGCTGCCGTCCTCGAGCTTCATGATCAGCATCTCGACCGACACGGCGCCGGGCAGCACCTTCTCCCAGAAGTTCGGGTCGTCGACTGCGAGCTCGCCGGTCGAGCCCTCGGCGACGAACGACGAGCGGTCGACTGCCATGCCGCCGAGCGACTTGCGCATGCGCTTGGTCGGCGACTTGCGATGGTGGCTCGCGCCGCCGCTGCCGTCGTTGTCGTTGTCATCGTCGTCGTCGTCCAGCTCGCCGGCGCCGGCCGCGACGACCCGCACGTGCGCGTTCTCCTTCAAGATCGTCTCGATGTCGCGGTCCTGGAACGCTTTCGCGGCCGTGTCGTCGTCCTCCTCCATGAGCGCGTACGCGCCGCGTTTGAGCAGCTCGACGAGCAGCTCCGGCGACGGCTTCTCAACCTGCGCGGTCTCGCTGAACGACGCCGTGCCGAGGATCGCGTGCTCGAGCCCGAGCTTGCGCGACGCGCGGTCAAACATCTCGCTCTCGTACGTGTTGCGCGTCACGAGCCGGTAGATCTGGACCGACTTTTTCTGGCCGATGCGGTGGCACCGCGACTGCGCCTGCAGGTCGTTCTGCGGGTTCCAGTCGCTGTCAAAGATGATCACCGTGTCGGCCGCGATCAGATTGATGCCGACGCCGCCCGCCTTGGTGCTCAGCAGGAACACGGTCGACTTGGAGCCGGGGCGCGAGAAGCGGTCGATCGCGCTCTGGCGCAGGCTGCCGCCAGTCGAGCCGTCGAGGCGCTCGTAGCCAAAGCCGTGGAACTCGCAGTAGCGCTCGAGCATGTCGAGCTGCTTGAGGAACTGGCTAAAGATCAGCACCTTGTGGCCCTCGCGCTTGAGCTTTGGCAGCAGCTTGGACACGAGCACCATCTTGCCCGAGCACTGCACGACCTTGGCCATCACATCGGCCGGCGACGGCTTGCTCCCGAGCTCCTCAAGCTCGCGGTCCTCGACACCCTTGATCAAAAACGGGTGGTTGCAGCACATCCGGAGCTGCAGTTGGATGTTGTTGAGCGTTGGGAGTCCGTTCTTCGTGCCGCGGTACAAGAAGCTCTTGTTCTTGTCGTAGATCGCGCGGTAGTACTGCTTCTGGAGCGTCGTGAGCTCGACCGCGATGATCGTCTCCTCCTTTGGCGGGATGCTCTTCTCGACGTCCTCCTTCACGCGGCGCAAAATGTACGGCCCGAGCAGCTTCTGGAGCTCCTCGACCTGCGCCTGCGAGATGAGCTTCCCAAAGCTCGCGTTGAACTCGTCCATGTTGTCAAACTTGACCGGCTCGAGGTAGTTGAGCAGCACCCAAAGTTCCTGGATGTTGTTCTGCAGCGGCGTGCCCGTGAGCAGCAGCTTGCGGTCGCACTGGAACGCGCGCATCTGCTTGAGCACGCGCGAGCCCGCGCTCTTGAGCCGGTGCGCTTCGTCGACCACGATGAGCCGCCAGTGAACCTGCTCAAGCTCCTCAAAGTCGGCGAGCAGCGTCTCGAACGTTGTGAGCAAAATGTGGAACTTGAACACAGTGTTCGCCATGCCCGGGTAGTACCACTCCTGCTCGCGGATCACGCCGCGCATGTCCTTTGCCGTGAAGTGCGTCGTGCGGTCCCCGACGTCATGGTACACGCACACGTTCAGGTCCGTCCAGCTCTCGATCTCGCGCCGCCAGTGCTGGATCGTCGAGAGTGGCACGACGATCAGGTACGGCCCGCGGATCGACTCCTCCGTGCGCAGGTGCTCGATGAACGACACGACCTGGACCGTCTTGCCGAGCCCCATCTCGTCCGCCAGGATCGACGATCGCTGCGCTTTGAAGCACGTGATCATCCAGTTCAGGCCCTCGACCTGGTACTCGCGCAGCGTGCGCCCGCCCTTGTACGTCGGCGACTGCTCGTACGGGATGAACTCGTGCTTGTCGGCGGCGCCGCTGTCCCCGGCGATGCCGCCCAGCGTCGCGGCTTTCTTGTGCTTGGCCGGCAGGAAGCTCGCAAAGTGCTCGTGCGGGTCGATGCTGTTGTCGATCACGCCGGCGTACAGGTTCTGCATCGGCCCGTTCGGCGACACGAACGTCGACTGGGCCATCAGCGTGCGCGACACGAGCGCGCGGGCCGCCGACGACGCCGACGCGGGCGTTACGCCGATCTTGAGCATCGGTTGGCACCGCGTGTAGCTGTACGGGACGAACTCGGACGGCGGCGCCGTGTGCTCGAACAAGAACTCCTGCTGCAGCGTCACGTGCCGCGCCTGACAGTGCGCTGGGTAGAGCTGCGCGGGCCGCCGCGAGTGAAAGTGGAACAAAATCTGCTCGCCCGACCGCGCGATGACCTGGACCACGTCTTTGAACGCCTTCCGGCCGACCGGGATGTTGTTCACAGCCGCGAGCACGTCACCGGGAAAGATCACGCGCGAGGCCTCCGCGGGGCCGACGCCGCCGTTCGAGAGCGGCTGGAAGCCCAGCACCGACACGCGCCCGTTGTCCGTCACGCCGAGACGGATCCCGAGCCCGAACGCTGTGCGGCGCAGCGCGACGCCGTACTCGCTGAACTCGGGCGCGCCGACAAAGCTCGTGGCCGGGAACTTGGAGTTGTACTTGAGCTTCTTGGGCGTCGGCACGAGCTGCGTCGAGTACCCGAACGCAATGTGCTCGACGATCGCGCTGAGCACCTCGGCGACCTCCTCGTCGGGCTTCTTCTTCGATGCGCTGTCGCTGTCGCCGTCGTCGCCCGCCTCGTCGACCAGCCCGGGGTACATTGGGTGGAACGGCGCGACTTCGTCGTCATCGTACTCGTCGTCGGACGACTCGCCCCCCTTGTCGTCCTCCGAGTAGTCCTCGTCCTCGTCCTCCTTCGCGCTCTTCGCGGCGTCGATGAGGTACTGCTTCTTGCTCGCATACGCGTTCGCGAACACGCCGCACTGCTTGAGCACGTCCTTGTCCGGCGCGTGGTTGTTCAGCAGGCAGTGGAACGCGTACAGCTGCGCCTTCACCTGCTCGACCATGCGCAGCTTGAGGTACGCGGGGCTCCCGTACGCCATCCCGAGCGCGGTCAGGTCCCGGCTGCACGTGCCCGCGTGGCGCCACCCGCGCGTGCAGAACCGGTCTTTCTCGCAGCTCTTTTGCGCCATGTTCCGGAGCAGGTACGGGTTCCGCTTCGCGCAGCACGGCAGCTGGCACGTTGTCTCCAGCAGCTCCTTCTCGGTCGGCACGCGGCTGAACTTGAAGTACCGCTGGATCTGCTCGTCGTCGCCAATGTCCTCAGCGCGCTCCCACGTCGAGTACCGCACCGAGATGCCGACCCACTTGACGAGAAAGAACGTCGCGCGGTCCGGCTTCTCGGCGTCGTGCACGAGCTCCGCGGGGCCGCCGTCGGCCGCCTTGCGGTTGAACTTCTTGTCCTCTTTCGCCACGGGTCCCGACAGGATGCTCGGCGGCGATAGCGACGCCGGCGCCGCACCGGCGCGGGGCGACAGCGCGGTCTTCTTCTCATCCGCGACAACGGGCACTGATGCCGCCGTCCCTGTCGCTTGCTCTGGCGTCGCGCGGGCGTCCAGCGCCGCCTTCGCGTCGCGCACCTGCGCCTCGAACGCGTTCCGCACCGTGCAATACGCGCAGAACCACTCGCCGGTCGGCAGCTCCGCCATCTCGGGCGTCGAGCAGTACATGTGGATCTCGCCGTCGCACCGGTCGCAAAGCAGCAGCTGGTCGCTGTTGTCGTTCTTGCGGCAGATCGAGCAGCCGGGCTCCCACGGCGACCAGAGGTCGTAGCTGTCTTCGCCGTCCTCGCGGAAGGCCTCGGCGAGCCGCGCGTCCGTCTCCTTGTGCCCGACCGGCTCGAGCCGGAGCCACGCCGACGGCGCGAGGACCCACTCGTAGAGCCACCGCTCGAACGTCTTTGAGAGCTCGTCGGCGATCAGCCAAATCTCCGAGCCGGACGCGTTGAACTCCTTGCAGTTCGCAAACACGAGCCGCACGTCCGAGACAAAGAGCGAGACCGCCGCCGGCCCGCCGTAGTACGTCTCGCGCGCGACGCGCGACGCGATCGTGCCGAGGTCCATCGGGTTCGAGATCACGTTGATGTAATCCGGGATCTCTCTGTTCGACACAACAATACGCAATCAAAGGTTGTTAGCGGCCATGCGACATGCGGCTGATGACGTAGACACACCCAGACATGCCCATCAATCAGTCTGGGCAACGAACGCACTCAGTGTCGACCGGGTGCTCGAAGATCTCGCCGCCGCTCTCGTTCAGCAGCTTCTTGACGATCCCGGCCATGCGCTCCGGGAGCACGTCCGCGTTGCTGAGCAGGAAGTAGTCGGTCACGAGCGGGTACTTTGGCGCGAAGAGCTGGTCCTGGCGGCGCCGCTCGATCTGGTCGTCGAGCTGGTCGCGCGGGTCCACGCGGTGGTTCAGGATCTTTTCGACCGCCACGCGGTTCGCCTCGAGGTCATCCACGTCGTCCACATCCTGGTAGCCTTCGCGGCGCAGCTTGCGGTCGAAGAGCTGCACGCGGTGCTGCTTCTGGTAGCCTTCCGGGATGAAGAGCTCGAGCTCGGCGAACGAGAGCCACCAGAGGTGCAGGTACGACCGCCCGACGAACTTGCACAGGTACTCGACCATGCCGCTCTGCTTGTTGATGCGCCGGCCGACGATCACGTCCACATGCGGGAATTGCGCGTCCTGTGGAGCCCAAACACACAGATAGAGCGGGTTGTCAGCCATCCACGTCCTAGGCTCTGCGGTTCGCCACCCGCACAAGAACGCACCGGTGGACGCAGCTGGTAGTCGAGCTGGCGCGCCTTGCGCTTCTTCTCGGTCGCGACCTTCTCCTCCTCGTCCGAGAGGTCGCCCTCCTCAATGTACTTGACGCTCTTGAGGCTCTTGCGGCGCTTGCGGCGGCCGTCGCCGTCGTCCTTCTCGGCGTTCTCAGCGCTCTGCTGTCCCCCAGTAAGCAAGCGCGCGCAGCAGCCCACGTGAGGTCAGGACGCGCTATGCGGGACAGTCATGCACAGTGCAGTTCACGAGAGAGGGGAGAAACAGAACCCACCTCGGAGGCCGGCGTGGCCGTTGGCGCTGGTGGGGCGTCGCTAGCCACTGGCTCCGACTGCGGATACGCAGCCGGCGCTGGCGCGGGCTCGGGGGCGTCCATGACAATCGTTCTTGGTGCGAATGCGGTGCGCGCCGCGTGCTACTGCTTCGGCTGTTGCTCGCGCTCCTTCGCTCGCTTCGCCGGCCCTTCCTTTCGGCCTTCCGCTTCCTGTCAAATTCGCGCCTTTTGTGCTTTTGAGTTTGCGTTTGGGGAGCGCGATTTCTCGGCCGAAAATAGATGACTTGCTTTCAGTATGTGTTTGCTTTTATCAATAGTCTTTCGTAATCACCTTAAACAGCACGGAATGATAGTGAATAAACTCGAGAAATCGAAGAGAAGATCTGGGCTGGCGAGCCGGGATTCATGCGAGGTCGATTGGTCGAGTACTGGTCGGTGGTCGGTGGTCGCGAACGAGTGCTGCTTGCGCGTGTGCGGAGAAGTTCGTGTCCGAAAGTGTTCCATTGAACCCGATCTCCATCGCACGTGCAGACAGCGTCCTGGAATCCCGAGCGAGCGTCCGAGCTTTTCTTGCGAATCCGTGAAAACCCAAAGCCGCTCGATCCGAAGTTCGAGACTCACGCTTTCACACAGCAACCACAATGAGGCCGGCCATTCATTCTCGGGGCTTCAGAACTCCGAGAGCTCTCGCTCCGATCGCACCCTTTCGAAATCAATTCTCACAGGCAAAAGCCAGACTTCAATCTCGGAGAACACACCCGCCCCACATCACGAATGTTTTTGAAGTGTACCTACAGCTTCGTCAATCGGCAACAGATCAAGTTGACTCGCGTCCGCTTCTGGCAGCAGCAAGAACGCGAGCACGAGACGTGAAATCGTCTCCTGGCTCTCGCACGTCGTGCTGTCGCTGCTCGGGCGACGGCGCACCGTGGTCTCGACCAAGTCGTTCACGTACCCGACGAGCACGCGGACGAGCGTCTTCTTCGGGCAGTAGAAGTTCATGAACCGCGTCGGCTGGTTCGAGCCGACCAGTGTGTTGGTCACAATGTCGGCGCACAGGCCGCAGCGCACACCGCTGTGTGCGTTCCGAGTTGCGTAAAACACACGGGTACGGAGCTTGTTGAACTCGACGAAGGTGCGCTCGACCCTGAAGTCGGGCTCTCGGTTGCTGAGGTCCGTTGTCGGTATCGGAGAAGAATCTGCACGTGCTGGTTCCTCGTGGGGGTGGTTCGGCCGTGGCTGCTGCGTGTGCTGGGGTTGCGCATACCTGCGCTGCTGGTCGGCACGCGCGGTCGTTGCGATGCGGCTCTCGGGTCGCTGGAGGTACACGTCGACGATGAAGTGTCGCTTGCCGTCACGCTTTACGCACCCACTGATCCGCACCGCGTCGATCCTCTTGAGCGCCGCGATAGCGCCCGTGTCATCCTTCTGCCGGTCGGGTCGCACGTTCACGGGCCGCAGCACCGTGAGCGCGATGTTCGAGGCGCTGGCTGCACTTGGCAAGGTCGCTCGCGGGCTCGCTTCCATTTGTGGGCACTCCATCGCAGGGCTGGCGGGTGCTCGTGGTGGTGATTGGGTCGGAGTGTGGGGTTTGAAGCAAATAGAGCTATGGGGCAGCCCAGGCACCTTCGGACGCGATTGACCAGAGGCAGGTTGGGGAACTCGTTGTGGGTGCAGTTGACACCCACTTTGGTCTCAGTCGTGTCCGTTTTCCTCAATGCCGAGCACGCACCGTGTGACTCGGTCAAGAGCGTGCAGCAAAGGAATCGGAACATCTCGTGAAGGCAGTAGATGACAGCACAGAAGGAAGAAGATTGACACTTTCATCGATGCCAGCAAGGCTCGTGATCAGTCGGGGCTTGAAACTTCCGAGCATGAGCACGGGGCACCAGAGCAGAGAGTGACTTTTGAAGCAACTATCGACTCCACTTGCTCTGAGTCGAGATCTACGATGATGGCCGACCCCGAGCTGCTCGACAACAACCAGTTGCAGCACGACAAAGGCGAGAGGGTCAACGACCTGATGGGCACTGAAGTGCTACTCTCCGAGATTTCAATCGACAGCAAGGACGAGTTCCCAGAGCCCGACGAATCCAGCAACGAGGTGCCTCCCTCGGCGCTATCGACGACCGCAGTGCTCGCCAAGCAGGCGTGGGCGTGGGCGTGCTGGTCAGGCGAGAGGACGTGGGACGGACTCGATTTCGCGGGCGAGGTCGTCGCGAACTTCCTCGGCCTCACGCGCTCCAAGTACCAGTGGATGCTCGACATCCAGGCGCGCGAAGAGGACGAGCGCCGGCTGCGCAGGCTCGAGGCGCGCCAGCGCCGCCAGCTGCGCCTCGAGCAGCTCCTCGAGCAGGAAAAGCGCAAGCTGGACGAGCTCGAAGCCGGGTACGACGTCGACAACCAGGACGAGCGCGACGCTGGCTGCGAGAACAACCAGGAGCTCGAGTCGGTGGTTCGTAGGTAGTAGGACTCTCTATTGGGTCAGGCAGCAGGAGGGACCCACAACGCTGCGAAGCGCTGGAACAAACACGAGCCGTGCGGGGCCTTGCTGTCCGCACAAGGCGGCAACTATTGCCTCGTGTTCTCTAAACGAACTGAAAAGTGTCCAGGTCTGCGAACGAGACCTGCTCCTCCTGCCGCTTCGCGAGGTTCTTCACCTTCACGTGCTTGGTGCTGACCTCGTCGCCACCGAGGATCACTGCGTGCTGGCA